>JAUMTR010000007.1:16374360-16402507 GCA_032270685.1 Microctenopoma stevenorrisi | reverse complement strand
AATAAACTTATAAAAGACAGATCGGACGATGGGTTTTATTTCATCTCTCACCCTAATTAATTATGTTTAGTTTTTTCACCAGTACACAAAATAAATACATGCTTTCAGAGCATTTGGAGGCATATTTTGAGCAAGTTCGTAAATGACATTGGAGCAGAACTCTATCTAATATTATATGTAATATAATCCAGTTGCTCTCCAATGGCTGCAAAACCTCAGGGCATGGCGGGAAATGCCTGGCTCCCAGCTGATCTAAGATCTGATTGGTTCAGATGTCGGACCCACAACAGGACGTTTAGTAGAAACGTTTCCTCTTTTATTTCCTTTGAAAATGTCTGTCTTGTGTTTCTATTGACTGATTAATGTTTGTATTTGTAGTTTAATCAACAAACTGACATGACCGCATTTCTTCACAATGTACCACGTTTCGTGGGAAATACATGAATCATATAGATGTTAAACAATAAACACACCATCTTCTGTAGCATTTTAACAAGCAACAACAGTAAAAAATACACATTTATATAATCTGTAGCCGATCTCCCAGGACGCGAGGATTCGGTACAGATGGAAGCTTGAATGTTGCTAGGAACGTTAGAAACTGTCCGACTTCATAGCGGACTTTCAGCCACTCCTCCTGCTGCGGCCCTCTGCTCTTGTCACTTTTCCAGGCAAGCGCAGTTCATCTCAAACAAGCCCTATATGTTCTGTTACATAGTGATGGTACATAAGATATACCACATATTTCTACACCAAATGTGACTCGTGGTAGATTTAACAACATTTTTAACATTGCGTTATTAATTATGTAATGTATTTATCTGAGTAAATATAAAACCCAGTTGAAAATAAATAACATTACTTTTTCCAGTGATCTACACTTTATTCTTCATGGAGTGTAATATGCACTGGAGGAACAATGCATAGCTGACCACATTTGCACTACAGATGCAACTTATGGGAAGCTTTCAGGGTATATGTCGCATCTGCCAAGCAAAGTAAAGTAGAGTTATAGATCAGCAGGTTTACTGCTGGGTAGGGTATATGCATTCACTTTATCACAACTTCTTTACTGAAACAGCTGCTCATTGCAGCTGGTTCACTCCCACTGCTTATGAGAGCAGTGGGAGTGAACCAAAGCAGCCTAGTTGCAGGCAGTAAAAACAAAACTTTTTGCATATGGTCAAATTCAGATAATTAGCATTAACTCCACATATACGGAACACAGTGCAACAATAAGAGCATTTAGGAAAAAGCAAAAAACAGTTAACCATGGCTCTGAACAATATATAATTACAATTTCTTAATTTAAATATAATAATTACTAACACTAAAATCATAATTTTTAAGATCTAGATTGCATAGAGCTTATTGTCACTACTACCTGAGAACAAATGCATAGTAGCATGGAGAACTTTATAACTGCATCAAGCAATAGTTTCTTCAATTGCAGTATTGTTATTCATCTACAGCATACAAAATATTCTTACAAATCGTTAAAGTAACTATGAATCTCTAAAAAATGAGCAAAAACTGCTAAATACAAACAACACATTAACAACTGCAGAGGACCTAGACCTATCAGTCCATCCTGGGCTGCCACATCCGGTTTAAACACATAAAACGGATTAATTGTCTAGGGTTAAAGCTTCATGTTAAAGAAACAATGATTGTTTTTCAGCAGTGGGCTGTTACACAAGACAGGATTATTGTTTATTATGATGAAACATGTTTCAGACAGACCAAAGGCTGTTGAGCTGCTGAATAAACAAATAATAAACACAAACCATCTATTTTGTAATATGTCTGACTCATGACGACTACTAGTACAACAAAATTGTATTTTGTAAATATATGTTTGATTATTAATAAGAGATTCTGAGGTCTTTCACCAGTAACTGTTCACACCAAAGTAGAATCCTGTAATGTAATATGCCTCAGATGCATGGTTATAATCATTTTATTGAAAACTACCAACATATACAACACTACCATTATGTGGTCTGGGGCACAAAATAAACTACGATCTGTGAAGCATCCTGCATACATTGCTAAATTATTCATTCATAGTGTTTATGAAAATCGATACAGCACCACGCAACTCTTTATGGTGATACGCAGGTGTATGAATGTTTTCTTACTTCTCTGGTGAAAAGATTTAGAGACACCAGGTAAATATTAGTGCATAAAAGGTCGACGGTAGCCTGTTGAATGTGCATGACCTTTATGCCATCAGGTGGCACTGCATGAGAGACCGGCATGTGACTGGAATGAATATACCCACAAGTAAGCAGTACATTGGAAAATGTATGTCACTTAACACCTTCTTCTGCTGCAAATGGACAACAAAAAACGTTGTCTACATTCTGACTTGTCAGGTATATATAATGTAAATGTCACGTTCTCTGTGACAAAAACAAGACCATCCAGACTGTTATCAGGGAACCGTGCAACATCTATCACATGTGATTACATGGAGGTGATCAGTAGCCATGGCATGGATGATGTACCGTCAGGATAAAGGCATTTATTGCTCAAATATGGGGATTTTAAGGAGACATAGTATGCTGCCATCATGGCAAAATATTTGTTTTGTGAAACTTGTACATGTTTATATTTTACTCAAATCAGTTTGGGAAAAGTATTTATATTGTTAATTTATTTTCTCATTTGTTGAAGCACCGCAAATAGAGACAAAGTGACAGAATATTTTGTTTATTTTTACCTAAATGTATTAGGTCTGAGTTGAAAAATAATTACCTAAAGGTCTGGATAAAAGTGATTGGCTGATTACTGATTATTAATATGAACCAGGATTGCTGTATAAAAAGAGAGAAAAAACTGTGCATAAAAGCTTAAAGTGAGTCCAGGGAAATATCTGAGTTGCTGAGTTAAAGTAAGAATCATTTGATGCATATTTTAAAACTGTGTCAATGGATGAATTAAGATCTATAGCTAAAACAGCACAGACATTCATCACTTTAAGAAGAGCTGTCTCAAGCGATCAAGAGCTCTGCAGCCACACTAACTTTTTAAATGACTCAATTTACCTTTCCACAAAGACTTTGTATGTTTTTTTTTTATTTTGCTATTACTGGTGAATTCAGAGACATAGCCTTATGTGTATATTTTGAGCAGGATATTTATCTTTCTCTGTCCTGAATGCACTATGTAATACAGTTTTTATGTTGTTTGCCAACAAATACAAAAGTATACAGACCATAACATTTTAGGATTACATACAATTTTTCAAACCAATAAACAGTTTCTTTAAAATACTAATTTAATTTATAACTTTGTTTTTGTGTTTTGTCCAATATTTTTCATCATGAAACTTTTGAGACGGAATCTTTGACTCAAAATACAAAATAACGCAAATATGCAGAAAAATGTTTCAACATTACAGTTTTACTGCGCTGTTGCTCTGTGCACATCTTAATAGTTTGTGAGGAAATCGTAATTATGTTTACTAAGCAAAGAAACTGATTCCATGTAATTCTAAATGTGATTAATGTTTAACAGTTCATGATAAACATGATAAATGCCTCAGCCACTAACGTATTAGCCCTACATTCTTAAACATATACAGCACAGAGATAGATGCAATTTAATTTACTTTCACAAACATATACAACAATACACAGGGCCTCATTTATATGCAAAGTCTATGCAATTAATCTTTTCTCAGGACTCCCCATATACATGTGTAGAGCAAACTGTGGTATGGAGACTGCAACAATATCACTTTATAGGTTGGGTACCTGGCAGCTGATATTACCCTGTTGGTGTAATGTAAAGTGGTGCCTGACTCTAAGAGCAATTCATGAGGAGGTTTAAAAAGTGAAAAGTGTTAAGAGGATGTTGGCTTTACACCCTTTTCTTCTTTCATCATCTATTCATTAATATTACTAATTATATTACCAAAGTTGTACTGCCCAGTTTCCCCAAGCTGCAACCAAGGACAAAGTGGCTCTGTGAAAAATGGTGTTTTAACTATAAAGCAGGAATGATATCATGACATTTTCAATGCACTATGGGTGTAAAAATATACACCCTTTAAACCATAAGTTACATAATGTGACCTTTTCTTTTTGGCACTCAGTGCACTCAGTTTGTTTTTCTATCAATAACCAGAGCTGTCGGAGCTGTGTGCCTGCAAGCCTATGAGGTACGCTAATACTCTTTTGATAACGCCTGTCTTGGTCCCGTGGCCTGTCTTTTTATTTGTTTGCATCTGCTTTGTTACTCTTCCTTGTTATCTTTCTATGCTCCCCTCTGCTTTCTGTTATAATACAAGCCTCATGTTTGCCTCAGAAATAAATCAAACTTTGCTAAATGAGCTTAGACGGTATTACATATGCAAACAAAGGTCTGATATTAAAAATCTAGTTTTGCGGCGGGGAGTGGGGTGAGAAACATTGTATTTATTTTCAGCAATGCCCTGTTGATTCACATTTGAAAACACTGGATTTGCATTTAGGGAAAATAAAGTACTTATGTTCTGTGGCTTATCATCTGAACAGATGCTCTAGTGCTGATACTCATCCCTTCAATCTTCTGCATTCCATTGAATAAAAGTCTTAAGATGACACAGTGACATTTTTATCACAACAATTTAGATAAATAGTATAAAGATTGTATTCCTCTTAAATGAAAAAACACAACTCATTTTACACTAAACTAATATGTAACATTTTAATGCTCATTACCAAACAAGGGTTGTTATCAATTTGTGATGACAGCACCAGATCACAGTCGTTATTTTATTATTGGAATGCAGCAAAGCTCTAAAGGCCAGAACAGGGCTGTGAAAATATTGAAACCTGTTGTTGTTCATACAACAATTTTAGAATAAGGTCCTCATTGGGACCTTGAAAACAATGTAACAGCCTAAAGCAGTGTTTCCCAAATGGTGGGGCACGCCCCCCATGGTGGGCGGTCAAGGTGTGCACGAGACGCATGAGAACCACATTGCAAAGTGCAAAAAATCTCACACATAGCAGTACAATTGTTAAAAGATTATATAAGAGTAAGTAAGTAAGTGAAAAAAAGATGTTGAAGTGGACAACTAATGTTTACAGTTAATAAAAGCTTTTGAATAAGTTAATAAACTGAACTTTGAAATGGTTTGAAGTTGTTGCATCTCATTTTTTTATTTGATTAGATAATCAGATTTGTGGTTTTTACAGATAAATAATCAAATATTTTCTTGCTCTATATCAAATTTCAATCTGGGGGGGGGGCAATTTTTTTTGTACAGGGTGGCACAACAGAAAATAATTCAGAACCACTGGCCTAAAAGAATATGGCTGGGGTTAGGGTTAGGGTTAGAAGATTTTTACAAATATGAAATATGAACATAACAATCTGCAAGGGGCAAGTACTTGTTCCTGTACTTTAAATGTATCCTTTGTTTTTGGACTGAATTTGTTAAGAAATTTCTACTTAAACCAAATTTTAACGAGTGCAGAATATGCATTTGTTTCATTAACTAGTGACTTCTCATTTCATATATGATTAAAAACTGACACATGCATTGGTATACATGGCGGTTCATGACTTAGTAATGAAATGAAACTCAACAGGAAATTGAATCCGAAGAACGGAGTGCTCACCCCACTCTGAACTAGATTACGAGAAAGTGTGTGTGTGTGTAAGTGTGTGTGTGTTCGCTCAAATATGTGTATGTATTTATGAGCTTGTGCACGTGTGTTTAGCTGATTAGGTCTCAGTACTAATGCATTTATAACCATTAGCCCCCACATCCATCGATCACAGCCAACATATGCAAAATTAACAGCAGAAGTAAGAAGCGCATGTGTGAGTGGGTGCCTGTGTTTCTCCACAGGAAAGTGTACAGTGTGTACATACCACCGTTTGTGTTTATGTGTGTTTTATTGAATGATTATACATAGGAGAGTGAGGACCAAAGAATCAGCATATATATCCATTAAGAGCATCTCCTCTTTTTCCCCTAACACATCACTTTTCATGCCCAGTACTCATTTTCCTACTTGACCCTGCTGATTATGTTGTTAGATATTGCTAGATTTTGTGAGGATTTTTTTGTTGTAGTTTAGTTTGTTGGTGCTTGTGGACCTGTAGTTGTTTAGGGGTCGTCTTGTTTCACTTAGTGTGATCTGGATGAGTGTTTGGTCTAGAAGGACGTAGGTTGTACAACAAATGATTGGCAATTGTGTCCTTTACCAAAACATTATAATGAACTCGAAAGCACTGCAAAGGGGGATATCTTTGGTATTTGCATCTAAGTTTAGAAAGTGGAAGTGGAAAACAGCTGCTGTTAAAATGTCAAATTCCCATTAGCTATCCACCACATTCAGTTTCTGTTTAAATGTGAGAATAGTGATAGACAGTGCAGTAGTCGTTTCGTTTCCTCGGGCTTATTACGAAAACGTTTCAGCAGAACAGACTACAACACGTATTTAATATTGAGAGCCGAAAGAGGAGAAGTATGTTTTTCCCTGTGTTGGCTTGTGGGTGTCTATGAACAAACAGCCACTTTGAAGTATAATTCTCAGTACACAAACAAGCCTAATGTCAGCAGAAAAAAAAATTATTCACGTTTATAAAATGATCAGAGAAAAGCTTTGTTTATCATATTGCTACTGTCCATCATGTTGCTGGCACTGATGAACCGAGTGATTGCCACATTTATTTGTATTGTATATTTAATCTGTGTATTCAGTTTTGAAAGGAGTGCTTTTGCCAATTCAGCCTTTTACCCGATCACTGACGTTACTTAATATCGTGCACTACGCGTCCTTCTTGTTGGATATTTAAAGCTAAGAAAACTGATATTGTATTTCTTTTTTTGAGTTTGCTGAGATCCTGTACAAACATTGAGTGTTTAATATTTGATGTTTTAAATTAGAAGTATAAATAACTATAAGTAGTGTAATGTGGTTTTTTATAGTTATTTTTCGCAAATCTACAACAAACTATATAAACTAAGAGTAATGTGCTTTTTCAAGCAACATTCCTTTTATTGACAATGTTTGACTTGTTAATAAACCAACAACTTGAATCCATGTCTTTGAACTGACAGTGTAATAAGACCTTCTGGTCCAGTCTTCTCATTCTCTCTCCTGATATTTTCCCTTCTTCTCCCATGAGTGAATATTCCCCACGGTAATCCTTCCTTTAGCCACAGACAAACTCTCCACATCAGAACATAGATTACCTCACTAAGAGTCAACAAAAAGCTCTGCATCTTCTCTATATCAGTCCAACAATCCTACCAAGGACTGAGGGATTACTCAGAGAGGGATAGACAGCAGGGCAGATAAAGACATGAAGAGAAAGAAAATGGCAGTTGAAGGGGGGAGAGAGACGGAGAGAGTGCAAAAGGTACAGAGAAGAGTAATGAGATATAGGACACATGAATTGAGGGAAATGGAGTGAGGGAGGGGAGAGGAAATCTGTAGAGGTAATCCCTAAGATTCAAGCCTTTGTACTCTCCATCATGGTTGCATGGACAGCAGTATGGACAGAGGTCAAAGGATGGATGAATGGAGGATAAGTAATGGATGAGTAGAAGGAAATAAAGAGTCATAAAGGGTGACAGGGGCATAAAGGCAGGCAGAGAAAAGGGGAATAAAGTGAGAGATGGATGATATAGGTAAAGATAGCGGTATTAAACAGTGCTTAGGGAAGTGGAGAGGGGCCAAAGGACCACTAACGGCTTTTGGTTCCCATAGAGGATCCATCTGATGGCTCACAGTTTGCTAATTCTGCTTTAATTCAACTTTTCTGCAAAGTTTTTCCATTACCAGAGAAAGTATGACTGGCTGTACTGCAATGCTGATTTCATAACATAACATCAAATGTGTACATAGCTGCTGAAAGCTGGAAATACTTGCACAGAATGATCGTGATGACACTGTGCCATGTTTTAGATGGTCTGCACTCTGCATTAGCACGTTTCTACAATTTGGTACTCTTTACACAGATTCTGATTCCCACACACAGTCACACTCACCCATCAATGGCAGAGTGGTCATGCAGCTGACCTGACCCACCAGGAGGACGTGCTGTGCTGAAGTGCCCACACACTTTAACCAAACGACAGGTGAAGCTGGGATTCAAAGTGCCCTACCTCCTGAATAACAGCTGCCTAACAAAAACTACCTGTTGGTTTTTTTTGGTTACATATAGCTTTGAGCTTAAGACTGGTTGCAAGAATGGACAACTGTAGGTAGCAGACTAACCACAAATACACTAAAACAAGCAGCTGCTGTGGCTCTCCTTGTTACCAGGACTGACTGCAGCTCACTTATATGTGTCTCTTCCCCTTAAATGAAACAAACACAACTCATTTTACACTAAACTAAGCTGTTCACCTATGGACACCTATGCTACCGAGGGAAAAAAACAGTTTTTTGTCTTTCGCGTGGTGCAGTTTATAATAAACACATTGAGAAGGAGGACCCCCCCCCCCCCTCTCTCTCTCTCTTTCTCTAAGGGGGGGCATCCAATTTGGGGAAACTGCTCTGTTAGACAGACCCAAAATTCACCCATTTGCTCTCTGAATTTGTTCTTGATGATTTGTGGTGAAAAACTGGGAAAAAAAAGCGATCTGCACAAATCTTCCCTGGCCCTCATAACCTGTTTGAACAGCCATAGAAAGACCAGATCTGAGCCACAAAGAAAGGGAAAAAAACATGAATGCAAGCCTCAGAACAGATGCATTTTCTCTCGTATACGAGGCGGTTCCCTGTGATTGTAGTGAGCGCTACTAGAAGTCCCCTTTCTTGCCAGGGTTAAAATGATTTGTCCACTGGTAGATCTTTGCTCATTTACTTGCATTTGAAGTCATCCATCTATGGCTAATTAGATGGCCTCTCAGTGTGGCTGCTGCTAGAATTCCCCTTTAGAAGAAAAATCCCCACAAAATAGGACAGAGGAGGTGCTAAAAGGAGAGATTACCAGGGGGAGGAGAGGTTGTGTACACATTGTGTGCATGTGTGCGTTTATACACATGCTCGGCTGGGTGTGTAGGTATGTGCATTTATGCTGGGGGAATTGAATCTGCTAAGCTTAGAAACCTATCCAGCTTTTGTGGAAGCGCAAGAGGGTATGTGACTGTTTGTATGTGAAGACATCTGCAGCATGGGAGAGGAGTGAGGCTCAGACTGAAGGGGACAATGAAGAGAAGGAGGAACCAACAGATGGGAATTCAAACTGTGTTCCGAAAAGGTTCACATGAAAGAAGGACTGAATGTCTTTACTCATCCGGGGCCATATAAATAAAATCAACTGGTCACCGCTGTGCCGCAGCCACATTTGATACACATCCACCACACAGCTTGATGTTTAATTCCTTACATTTTGCCTGGACAATCACTGAATGGGAATGGAGACTCTAAGTTAAATCAATTCATTTTGCTGCTTAATTTATAATTAATGTAACATGGTGTTTACTTAGATTACAATTTTAAAAATGTTATAAAAAAGTAGTTTTTTTATATTTATGATTTACAAATCATACGTGTAATAGTCAGACACGCGCATCCAGTACATGAGAGTGTGTATGCAGCACGAGGAGAAAAAGGTGGCATGTCACAGAGTTAAAAAGTACATCATTTGACAGAAATTCTGCAGAAACTGGCAAACATAACTGCAAAATACATTTATTTAGCTGTTGACCTTGGGGATATAGCAAATGCTTAGAGAGGCGGAAACAACATGATAAGAGCTTTTTATTCAGATAAGCTTTTCGCTCGCTCCATGTCCTTTTCCTACTCTACATAACATGATTTTTCAGCACTCCAATTGGAATAATAACACGGCCTGTTTTTTGGTGAAAAACACCCCTAATTACCACAACCTTGCAGTGCAGGAAAAAGGGCAAACTACTTACTTGAACAATATTCACGTTGAGTATCTCTTGACTTACAATAGTCGTGTACATGAATCTGCATTCTTTTAACCTGAACCGATTCCTCAGTCTATAAAATACAAGAACAGAGACCTCTTGACACAAAATTGGAGGTAAGATTTGATGGTTTCTATGTGAGAGTTAAGAGTAATTTCTCATCAACAGTAGCATTGGTGGTGGTCCGATGATTGCCCTGCACTGCTGCAACACTAAAGAAACCATGCTCAGTTCTCTTTGAGTGGAGAGCCATTTATCACAGACGTGCTGGGGACTGCTTTGGAGACACAATCTCTATCTTTACACATTTCTTTCTTTGCCACATGTCAACTCTCTCCCTTTTCTGTCCTTTATTTCTCCTCTTACTGCTGTTTGGACAAAATACGTGCATTGTCTGAAGTTTAGTGAAGTTATGTTCATAATGTTTTGTTGATAATCAGGTTAAACTGCATTTTGCTCATCATTCACAGGAGACAAACTAAGTGCTCCAGAGTTAAGACAAACTGCTCTAAACATGCCACCCACTGCCTTGCCTCCCTCTCTCTTCATGGCATCTTTTCTCTGCTTGCTATCTCATCTCTCTATACAATTATAACCTACCACATTGGGCTCATTACAGCATCAAAGAAGTTCTCCATGAAAACAATGATCACTGTGTTGGAAGCAGAGCACTCAGCTTTGATTTGAACACTCGCATGAAAAGAAACAGCTGAGGAGAAACAAGAAAGGAATACAGGTTCAGAGACTATTCCTTAACAAGATATCTGTGCTGTCTCTGAATGAGTCGAATGTTCCACAAAGAGCACTAATGCTGATTTGGATAACATGAATCAGCAACTGATTTTCATTTTTATTTGTGAACTTTCCTCATCCTTCACAAATATAGAGATCGTTGTCTCTGTGCTGCGAGTAGAATTTAAGGTTTAGAATAAAAGTTTTAAGACCTAACACATATACATACATAAATATATACAGAATACATGTTTCTGTATATATTTATTTCATGGATAAGGTCTTACCCTTACACGGCAAAGTGCCTTGAGATGACTTATGTTGTGTATTGACGCTATATAAATAAAGCTGAATTGAATTGGATTTAATTAATATTGTAGAACAGAACCCAACGGTCCCACTTGAGCAAGCACTAGTTAACAGTCGAGAGGAAAAACTCCCTTTAACAGAGGAAACCTCCAGCAGAACCAGACTCAGGGTGTGCGGCCATCTGCCTCGACCGGTTGGAGTGAGTGGACAGAGCTCCAAAGCCGTTCTATTTCACCATTTCCTTTCATAAGTAACTGATTCTAACTTTGTGTCTATTCTGGCAATGCATACGGTGACAGACACTCAATCAAGATAATAGTCTCTTAAGTTTCTGTGCATCTTTTTTGCCCTTGCCGCGATTTCACTTAGTCATATGGAGGCCCTTGACGTTAAAGAACAGCTATATTGAAATCCCACCAGACAAGTGGAAATCAGTCTGAGTCTGAGGGTTGCAATTATCTGAGTGAAATGGTTGTGCGGACAAGGACAGTAGTCTTCAGAATTGCAGGCACACACAAACAGCAAAACTGTTCTGATCTGAATAACATATCCACTAGCACTTTCACACAGTGAAAAGGAAAAAAGGTTAGTAGCTGACAAATGAGTGTCCGAGCTAGTTATGCGTGTCTGACCCAAACCTAAAGCACACAAACACAGAAAGACACAAAGTCAAAAATGGACACAACAGCAATATTAACCTCCTTCTCTGCATGTCATTCACTAGACAAATGAAACTATACAGGTAAAGGTGTCCACTGCAAGGCCAATAGTGAGTGTAGGATGTTTACATAGATAGTTTTTTGTATTGGTGAGGACAAAACCACCAGTCATCCTGAGATGTCACTTCTTTAAAAGCATCAAACAACCACAGTTCACCTACAGGCGTATTTGGCATTATTGTTTATCTGGACAATCAGCTCTAACTAAAGCAAACATAAGAAAATAAAGCATAGAGACATTTCTAATCATGTTAGGAGAAGGTTGGCCTATGTCCTTACTGTAGCTCCGGATAAAAGCATCACTTAAACACCTGAAATGTCAAATGGAAATGTGCGCAGCATATAACTGATTGCCCAGGCAACTAGCTATCTCCATGTCTGCATTATTATTACACCACAGGACTGTTCTATTATGCATGAGAGTGATTATACTTCAGCAGATTACAAGCTGACCCCATTGCCTTTGCTTTACCTGAAGTGTAATTTGGACTTGAGTGAGACGGGATGGAATGTTTGTACTATCAATCTCTCTGATGTCAGGGGATTGAATGCAATGGAACAGAATAGAATGGGTCGGCTCTTAATGACGTCCTGATATCATTTTAAAAACAGAATAGGACAACAGCATGATGAAAATGTTTATTTCCCTTGCTGACAACAAAACCAGTACAAATGCTATCCCCCTCCCACACACACACACACTCTACAATGTCTCCGGAGGAAACGGAGTTAGTATGTGCGTCTATGTGTGTACGTTGAGGTACAATATATTCTAAAGCTGATGAAGGAATTCCTACTGACTGGGGTGCGCCAGTTGGATAAGGCCGGATAGAAATAACCACTGGCTTATCACTGTGAGCAGTCATACATCTGTGTGCCTTAATTAAGGTTATTCTCAAATGACCTGTCCTCGTTGTGGTTCCCTCATTTTATACCTGTTGTTCTGTTCTTCGCTCTGTAAAAGTATGCTTTCCTCGTTCGAACTTCACCTAAATAGTGTTGAGGCTCAGCTTTCAATGCTAGCTACGTGTAGTAGACTACAGCGCATAGATGCTCTTTCCTCTCTCTTCATCCAAGGTTAGGATCAAAAGGGCAGTTTCTACCTGTCCTTTTCTCTTGCAAGTGTATCTCTTTAATGTGGAATAGCAAGAGCAGCAAACACACATACACAGAGACACACACACACACGGACACACAATCAGATCAAAGGTCTGATGTCCAGCCTGCGCTCTTTGTCTGATCCAGCTTCAAACAGTCACATGTTGACAGAACAAGGCTGGGTTAGCATGTTAATCAGATATTAAAGGATGGCAACGCAGCAAAGTAACTTCTGAAAAAAGTCAATGCAAACATGCTTACAGAGGAAGGTGGACAATTAATCTGCAGACAATCTCATTGTATAAAGTCTAGAATTGTATTATGAATCTGAAGGTTTGCTGCATATGAATGAATATTTGTTATTTATGTCTGCTTGTTCTTTCTACTAAAGGTTGAATCATCTCCATTTAAACAGTAGAACTGTCTAAACCCATTCCATTTAGTAGCTCAGGAACTACAAGCACTTTAATTGAATAATAAACTGGAACATTTTAAGTGCTTATTTGTTGATTTACACAAGTTGTATGATGAAACTTAAGTAAAAGAACATGTGAAAGCCTCAAGGACATATAAACACAGCTCACTGACACAGATCATTGGCTTCTTACCGATGACAACGCCCAAAAGAAGAAGCCAAGATGGTAGTAACACGGTGTGAAACATTCATTTCCCTCTTTATCTACAGCTGCAGTATATCGACTTTTTAGGGTCTCATTATTTTCTTCATCATATACTGAGAAATATGTAAAAAACACAAACAAACAAAAAGTGACGCTATCTCTGAAAATACTGTAGCACACTGATGTTTCTATGAAGGTGAGATAGTTTAACACGGTAGGCAGCCCTAATCCTAGAGTGTATCAGCCATTCCTACACTTCAGACTGCCTGAACACACCTGATACAGGTAATCTGTTGAAAAGACAGATGGTTGGAAAACAAGACAGGCTCTCTAGGACCAGGGTAGCGTACGCCTGGTTTAACATTTAGTGCAGTGGATGCGGATGTCATGTTATGTACTCTTTTATGTTTTTATCATAATATAATAATTAAGTTACAAGAATAATGTCACCAGTAAACCACTGGAATACTTCCTGAACTCTCCACTTATAATGAAAACAATGAAAATACTATGATGTACTGAGATTCTCAGCCACGGTGAGGTTAAATGAGACTGCACTTAAATATTTTCTTTTTAGGAATACTGCTTAAGTCACAGGTCACTATCAAGATGTCAGGCGTCCCCTAGTTATTCGTGAGTAAGAAGAGACATATTGCACATGGAAACTCCCAATCCCTCTGTGTGAATGTCTGGCTAGGTGCCAGTTGTCAGGATGGCCTTGTCCACCACAGCCTGGTGTCCCCTGTCTACCAACTAATTGTCAGGGACAGCCTGGTAATTCAGAAGGTAATGGCAGAGCAGACCTCTGCTAATGGATTCCTGCTCAGGAAATGAGACTTTGGAACTGCCATGACAATATGAGTGACAGCTGGATTAGAGCACAGACAGAGAGGAGATAGGACAATGAGAGAGAGGAGTACGCAAACAGATAATGTGAGAGAAAAAGAGAAGGGAAGATCACAAAAAACGGAATAAGGTCAAAGATGACATGAGATGAGATGCGGGGGAAACATGAGCAAGACAGACTGAGGAGGCAGGAAAAGATGCATCAAGTTGTTATAGTATGTTATCGGCACATTGTTTCAGGAAGAAGGAAAGAAGGAACCTTTATGAAGTTTCAACCAAAGGCATGCCAGTCATAGTATTTGTTGAACTAATGCTTGATATTCTTATGTAAAATGCTAAAAGTAATCAGGTATTATTAATTTGAAAACAGATAATCAATGTTCGCAATCTACCTTAAATCACATTATTATATTTACTCACCCCTGAAGTAATAAAATATATACGTGTTATTTTTAAATGCATATCAAGTTTGATTTAAGAAAATTCTCTGTCCATCTTGTGACGCCTTAATATGATGCATCAACTAACCTCATTGCTGGTGCATACTTACTCTACCCTTAAAAAGCAGTTTCACTTCTACCTATCCAGCCTAATGAGACACTTCTTTGGAACTTGCAGTCATTCCTCCTTTAAAAGAGGCTTTAGGCAAACATGTTTATTCCTTCTTAATGCCTTTGCTGACAGTCCCTGAGGAGCTAAATGCCAGTCAAAGAGTTTTACTCTGCCTTCAGAGGTGAAGGCTATTAACATTCTGACATTATTTGACAATTTCAATTCCTTTGCATGGAAAGGTTATCCCGGTGGAACAACCCAGACTAAGCACATCAGTCTACCGCTTCAGGTCCTCAGACTATATTTCTCAACATCTGTGTCTAGGAGTGGTGAAATCCTGGTAAAGGCTAGGGGGAAAATGCAAGTTATTTACAAATGATTTAAACACTTGAATTAACCCACTCCTCACCATAAAACACTTTAACATAGCTACAGGCACATGTCGTTTGGATTTGTTCTCTCTGTCTCTTTCTCAGTGCACTCATATGAAAATTCACCTGTGCGGGAGCCCGGCAAGTAAGCGTGTGTGTTTGTGTGTGTGTAGAAAACCACAAAGAAGCTTCAATGCTACAAAGTACACACTTGAGACGCTACGCTTTTGTAGTCACTTTTTGTTTGTAGGTATTTACATTTATGTTGTCTACGTTTGTAACTCTGCTAAGAGTCCTCTTTTAGTTCATAGCTGTCATTATTTCTGTAGATAGGGTTTTTGTGTTGGCCTTTCCTTGAGTTTGATGTTTATCGTTGTTCGTTTGTTGTGAAATACAATAAATATCTATCCCACTTAACCCTTAACATGTGGGATCTTATGTTGCTTCCCTAACGCCAACGAGCCGAGCGTTAACACACATGTCTGGATGTGGAATTGTTACGCCGGATATTTCAGTCAACAGGAAACCGGATGCAGATCAGAACATACGATCATTATGTCACAGAAAACATAATTTGGTTGCAATTTCCTACAAAAACATAATGTAGAATAATTTTTAATTACTTCATCAACGTACTGGTGGCAGTAACCTCAATCTGAACCATCTTTGGAGGAAAGTGATTTAAACCTCTTGTCTTTTTCATTCCGTTATTGGATAATGTTGGACACGACTTTCTGTGTTCCCTGCCTAAGCTCCATGCTGTTTTTGATCCTCTAAAATCCAACCTGATAGCACACAGTGCAAAGACAACCTAAAGCAAGGGGGAAAATGCTTTTCCTTCAGTCCTCCTTGCATCTGGTTATTATACTCTTAGTAATAACAAAACAATGATGAGATGAATTTTGCAGTTATGTATTCTGTCCTTATTCATTTATTTTTAAGGTACAGATAAATACAGCAGAGCACTATTATAATTAATGAGGAACAATATATTATAAACACCCAATGACAAACTATTTTGTATTTTGAGAATTGCTTCAGTGGGCAAACACTATTACTTCATCATTTGAACACAACAGATGGAATAAGCATTACAGTAAGTCACACTACAAGGGTTGAACTGTTGTAGCCGTGATTGTGACTTAAATGCTTTCTTTGCCACAACAAAGGGAGTGACACAAGCAGCTGCACATCGTACAGGCAAATAAAACAGGGTTACTTCCAGATGAAATCCTCCTTGTACAAAATCTAGGTTTTCAGGAATTTAGAAATATACATGATCATGCACAGACTTACAACTGTCTTCTGGGTAAGCAGGATTGGTTTTACAAAGCCAGTAGAACAAGCACACAGATAAAAATATTGTTTTTAATCAAGTATCTGGAACATCTGCATTTGTCGTCTATGCACAGAATGTCCCCTGTCTTTGCCTATACTGCATCTCTGTTTCGTCTTGTTCTTTGTCCGCTGTCCAACCTATTTGTATGTCTTTTGCAGAATAGAGGAATGAATCACAGATGACACAACAAGTTTGTAGTTCTACTGTTTCTGTTTCATGCACCTTCTGGTTTTCTGTCACTCTGATCCCATTTTATTTCCATCTGTTTTCTCTCCACTCGCTTTCACTTTTGCAGCTCTGATGAAATAATGAAATTATGTTCTGGTCTTCGCTCAGTTTCTGCTTTTGTCCGATTGTTGTTTTTATTTTTCATCGGTCTCTCTATTTTCTTTCATCACTTACCTTCGTTTTTTTTCTATTAGAGAGGATAGGTTTTTTCCCTGTTATCACATGGCTCTTTCATCTTGTCTTTTTCATACCCTTGTTTTTCAGGCCCGTTTTCTCCTCACTACTTCATCACTACTTCAGTTTTCTGTGCTAAGATGAAAAGATCACTCTTGTCTGCCGTTTGTTGTCTTCTCTCCGAGAGTTTTTCCTCTTGTTCTTTGCCACATGCTGCTAGTCTGACGGCTTAGGTCAAACGAACTGACCTACTGCACATTGCTAATATGCTCCGGGGGAATCGGTTAAATTATGCTCACTGCGGGGGTGAAGACATACATAACAGTGGCATCAAACTCCTCAAGGTTATGCAGTATTTAGCCCTACAGCTTCCAGCTGTTTACAGAATATGAGGCATGTTTTGCAGAACTGACATGCACATGTCCTACAGTTTGCCTTTGTTGGCTGTGAGACTAAGTGAGTGAACAACACAGTTGCTGGCCTATATTGGCCTCCAGTGGTCTTAAGAAAGATACAAGATGACAGTGTGTTGGCAGGCACTGCTACAGGCTGCAAAAAGGGATTTTAACACTTTGACCACCATCTGAGCCACAAGAACGTACTTTTACGTTTACCTGACAGGATTTTATTGTTTTGTACAGGGATTATGAGAAAAAAAGGTAATAAGTTACATATTTAAACAAACATTTACTACTTTTTACTTTTATTATGTGCCCCAAAGGACACAGTCTAAAATAGGCAGTTTTATATAACAAAGTATTGACCTGTATACTATATTGCCTTTAAGAATGCGAGTTAAAAATCAATGACACACCAACAGAGCTTTATTAGTATTAGACTTTTTTCTGGGCTGTGGTGGAAAATGAATGGTTTGATCAGGTTATTGCACAGTGCCGATAAATCAGTTTTTACTTGGCCATATGCCGAGACTGTAAATTTCACCTTTCAGACACAACAGACACCAGGCCTGTCAAATGAACAGGAATAGATCAGACAGACCAACAGAGGAGAGCAGACATGTGAAGCCCCGGGGAGATGTGTCTAGGTGAGGTTTTACAATGTGGAACATCACAAGACATCCAAATCAACCATAAACAGCGCTTCCACAACAACTCCCTTTTGTCTTTTTCCACTTTCTCTGCAGAAATCTCTGCAGCCACTCCCAGTCTTCTACCGTTTGTTTCCCTGGTATGTCTGTTTCCTTAGGGCTGAAAGGAGATTTTATGTGAAAAAATGTCCCAAAACACCAAACCACACATTTTATATTGCTGTCTAATTAGTGGGACATTGGCTGAATCACTTCATCAATCACATCAGTTCAGAGGACTTAATGCCATTATAGTCATCTTTGCCGAAGTATGTATTTGTGCCAAATCTTAGTAAGAATGTGTGCCAAAAAACCATCTCCAACAAATCTGACTTATATTTTCTGACCTTTAGTGAGGCAAGCACTAAGTCCAGATGGAAGAGCGAACCCTCCACATTGCTCAGCTTCTGGCACTGAGGGACATGTGAAGAGGTTCAGAATCAACGCTACTGGTGTTTCAGTAATTACAGAAATCCGTGGCTCATGTGGCACTCAGAACATTATGCCCGTCTTTTTGTCCTCCTTTGCTCCATCTCCCCTTTGCTAACATACATGCAGATAAAACAGAGGTCACAACAAAGCCAGAGATGACTTGATTCAATTTTTCCTCTAAATATAGGAGTCTTTGTAGTCTGGCCTTTAATTCACCACAGAAAGACACAGAAGGAAGAATGAAACGTGAACATTTATCAGTCATTAGTATTTTGGATGCTGTTAAAAACGTATGTTCACGCAGGTGGTTTTACATTACTACAAAATACAACTCACAACGGAACTCAGAATGATATGGGTAAATAAAATAAATGCAATGTTGATGATAATATTATTGAGATAATGAATCAGAAAATGTGTGTTTGGTTAATACAGCCGTTACATCAAATCTCATATTCATATTTCCTCTATATTATTCTGTCTGTTACATGCATTGTATTAGTTAGTTAGTGTATTATTAATTTTAATTCATAATTTAGCTGCTTTGCTGCTGTATTTAAAGACAGGGGCAAGGCTCTATATTCTGGGAATCCTGTTCCATTTCACTCACACATACATACATTATTGTTGTTTTGTTCTCTGCTAGAACCTAGATTTTTTTCTTTTTTTTTTGTTCCTGTAATTGAAATGGGTAATACCTTATTTGATTGAACTGTAGAACCTATTCTGCTTTTTTTTCCACTGATTTAAGGTTGCTTGTGGCCTTTTTTGTTTCTCTTTTGACTGTTTCACTTGCATTGTTCATATCTCCCTATGTACTCCCTTACTTTTGCTTTATGCTTTCTTACCCAACTGCTAATAAATAAATAAGTTATACAGATGAGAAAATCACATGGATATTTATTTTTGCATGTGTGTGGTTCTTGCAATTGCTAAATTGTGAAGATATGTATGACAGAATTAGCACAAAAGTGTCATGTGTACTGAGCTCATAGAATAGTGATAGCAACCTCTTTTACACATACAACCAAGAAGTGTTAGTAAAAGTCAAACTTGTCTTCTGTGCTTCCTGGGACCCAATCGTATAACCTGTTGTTCATCAGGGACCACAACTTGGTAAATGTAGGTAAATTAAAAAACACAATGATCTAATCTTAATGTGAGTAAATATAGTATCTCAAAGAAGAATCCAGGCTAATTAAAATGTACTAGGACTCTTATCATTTGGGGACTAAGTAATCATCTCTCACCTGAGGCCTGTTCAAGAGGACATTTGTGTTTTGAAATCCCTTCACTAAGACACTTTCTATTAATCAGATGCTGAGGGTACAGTTTTGCCACTTAAAAAAACATCAAAGAAAGATACAATGGTGACAAAGAGGAAAATAAAAAAGGTGGATACCCTTAAACAAATGTAATCTCTCTGCTATCTACTTTCGAACTTGGTGGCAGTCAACTTCCCGTGCTGTGGAATCAATTAGCTTACGTTGGTTATGTGTTGCTTCACTGTATTAGACAACAACAGAGACATTCTCGGGTTTGTAAGGGTTTAAGCCCCTTAAACAGAGTCCCCTGGATTTATTCAACTCTAATGCTCTGTTTGAATCCAAAAATGTAAAAGGACATTTTGTGCTATTTGCCATGAGTCCAGCAGAGGGCGATATTATTATTCACCATCAGCTTGATCTGCTGCATGCCCTGTTGACCTCTGAGTAAACTACTCTCATAACATTAGGTTTACTATTACAAAATGTGAGAGACTAGCAAGCAAAGCTGTGCTGTGCAATAATGACACATCTCAGAAGCAGTGAGTTGCAGTATTTTGGAATCAACGCGTATATGGCAAGTGAGATGGCGATTACGCAAATGTATCTGCAAGGTTTTGCAGATAAACCATCATATGGTGTTGTTTCATGACGTGGCGTTTCACAAACTAATGTTAGTTCTGGAGCCAAGCTATAAGAGTTTAAGCTGTACCACAATTTTAAGAAATAAGACACAAAGTTCTACGACACCACATGGGAAAGAAAGACTATACTCTATATACATTTAAATCTTCAGTCAAGCAGTTGTAGCTGTCACTACAGACAATATCCTGAATTATATGTGAACAGCAGACACACAATTTAGAGCTTTAATGTACTATCTTTAGCCCATGTGATATATTGCAACAAGCAGCAGTGGCAGCTGTCATTTTTGAAAATAAGCACTTCTAAGTGGACTATGTTTGAACAATTAAAACAACTCACTCTACAGCGAGCAAATTGATGCTTCACAATAATGCACAATTAATGCACACTGAATTCAAACAATCTTCAAACAATGTGTAAATTCGCACATCTTCAAAAATGGATTTTTTTAGAAAAGTGTTGGCTTGAGAAGAAACGTTAACTAGACACTAACAGGGGTTTTATGTTAAGTACATTTGGTTTAGTACAGTATCTGTCCTATGCAATAAACCAAGCAAAAAAACATGTGGAAGCAGTCAAGACACATTACTAATCATTACTGCTCTATTGTTGTCATGGATCGCACAAGCAACATAATAATTTGGTAGTTACAACACACTCTAGGACATAGATTTAATTATCATGATTACATTCGCATATTTAAGCAATAATATATTTTCCTGTTACCTGTCTTTACAAATTATTATTACATAAAGCCACAAAGACGACAACAGTATGACATTTATTTTTTTGTAAGTAAGGACACTTTCAAGGCTTTTCATATTGCACTGCAACAAA
This sequence comes from Microctenopoma stevenorrisi, assembly GCA_032270685.1. Classification (NCBI taxonomy): domain Eukaryota; kingdom Metazoa; phylum Chordata; class Actinopteri; order Anabantiformes; family Anabantidae; genus Microctenopoma; species Microctenopoma stevenorrisi. Next base: position 16,381,358 of record JAUMTR010000007.1, on the reverse strand, counting down.
CCCCCCTGAAATATATTTAATTCTGAAATTCTCTGGATATTCTGAGCCTGAAAGATTTCAGTTCATCCATATAGAAAAATAAACAAAAAAGTCAAAAATGACCCAACTTAACAGGCCTGAATATAATATATGTGTTAAATATATTTCCATTTGAATATTTCATATTGCAATCAGTGGAACGTAACCACCGCAAGCTGGAGAGTCCTTCCAATCTATAAGCATTCAGGGTTTATCTCAAAGCATCTTGCACAGGTGAAATTTTATACCCATCTCCTCTGACGTGTTTGAGTCATGAGAGAATCTCAAACTCTCCTTCCGATTATGTAAATACAAAGAAAATGGAATACCATATAAAAGGTACAAAAGACTTTAGGAAATATATTTTAAATTAATAGTATTTTCTAAATATTTTCACACACATTATGTTATTGGTAAAACTAAGTGCATAACAATTGAAAGTGAACCGACAGATAATAGCAGGTATTGCTAATACATGTGAGTAGTACTGGGCAGGGGTCTGGGTTTGTGGGGGCCCTATGCAAGAATATTTTGGGCCCCCCTGTTTTTGAATCGATATAACAAATTTAAAGTCTCTGTTGCAGTGCATCATAGTAGGTTCTCAAACCCGAAATTAAAAGCAAAGATTCAAATCAGATTCACTGTTTCTACTGTTTCTAAACCACTGCCTTTTTTACAAAGCCATGTCATTGGTAATGAAAACCATGTCCACAGTGCAATTGTATAATTGACTTTACTTTGACCTACTTTAATTTGCTTGGCAGATGCTTTTATCCAAAGCGACTTACAAGGAGCTAGCGCTGGGTGTCTGGCTCAGAGACACACCTGGTAGGGGATAGAATAGAAGTCACACTGGGTTTCAAACCTGCAACCTTCTGCCTCACAGTCTGGGACTTAACACATTGAGCTACCAGGCTGACCCTTGTTATGACTCATTATTGTTGTTGATGTCCTTTAATGTTATTTGTTCTGCTGTAACTATAACTTCCCCAGAGTAGGACATACTACATATATACAAAAAAAGTACGTGTCCAGCCCTGAACAGCATTGGTCTGATATTCACATCACAGTGTACTGAGAGGCAGATAAACACACTTTGACAAGAAATTGTAAATTAATCCATTGTGATAAACTAACATCAACTTTCCCCCGCTGACTTGCTGAATCTCATTTTTGCTAAGTATAGTACCAAAGCCTGCATCTGATTCTCTAATTTAGTACTTTTCAATAAAATGGTCACATATTACATACAGATTATTATGGTTACTCTAGTTTAGTGTAAACGGAGAAGATTTTGAAAGGTATTTGTTGAAGGAAGGTCTTAGTGCACTGGATTATACAGACAAACTTTCTGAACGGTATTACATTCTGAGATCTGTTCCTGGCAGATATACCATTACTCATCTTAAAGTGCTCTTTTACATTTCTCTCAAAATCCACTCCATCTGAGAAAAGAGTAGTAAATTAGGGTCAAATTATGTCTTCTGAATACAGACATGTAGATACTAAAAAAAGAAAACAAGCAGGGACTCATGAGAAGTGTGAGACATAAAGAAAAGAAGGCAGAGAAGGAGAAACCAGCTGGTGGTGCAAATGTACACATTGTAAGATGGAAATATACCTTGAGTGCCAGACAGATGGAAAATATGCAAGCAGACTGAAACAGACTGAGCACTCACACACAAAATTACATTCACACATCTACCCTATAGTGTAGACAATAATTTCATCAAGCCCTGTGCCTTGTACTGTAGTTTATCAGTGTTGTACTGCCATCTAGTGGTGGCAGCAGTTGTTCTCATTTGTGTTTATACTGACTGAGGGCCTTACACAGCCTTACCAAATCATAAAATGTGTCATGAATCAAACTCAAACCTTTATGAAAGTGACATAAGACCTGATACCACAGAAAATAAGATTGATATTCCAGGCCAGGGTGAGAATGTATTTTTTATATAACCAGACCATCACTATATAATAGGCAAGCAAAAAACCAGAAAGTCCAGATTCTCCAAAACAAACTTCAAGTGGTGATCACTATTGTCAAAGGGTTAAAGATGTTAAAGAGCGGGCTCTTATCTCTTAATAAACCAAATGTTTATTTTTTAGCAGCAACATCATTATTGAACTGATTTAACCTAAGTTAGCAATTGTTCCATCAAGTAAACAGTATAAATCTACAACAGCCCAAATTGAGGTACAAAACGTAATCCTTGAGAAAATACCTTACTGTTCTTCCATAGCAGCACGGAGACATCCACATATAGAAACTGTCTTCTGTGTCAATCATGCTGACAATCATGACAATTATAGAGCAATTTTTAATAACATTCATGAAAATAATTGGCCAAAACTGGAATTAAGTATCTGGTAGTACAACCAGAGTTTAACTTAGATAAAATGGCACCTTAAAATGCAGTGAAACCTAAAACCTCTGTTGACTTTGTAACATTTATAACTGGTCAGTTGTTCAGTCTGACACACACTGGTGAGTTTCATGTCATGGAATGCATGCTTAAAGAGTTGGCACTGTGTGTGTGTGTGACGGGGTACCAGCATGTGCATGCAAGCTTCTCATTCCAACACTGACAGCTCTCAGCTGTCTTCCTGTCTGCCTCCCTGTCTCTATCTCTCCTCCTGCCCATACACTCTGTCCATCTCTAGTTCTCTCTGTACTAAGTATCCCTACATGTCTCTCACTTCTCTCCATCAATTGATATAAGATACTATACTAAAGTTGTTCCTGCAGAATATTCCAGTGTTGATTTGTGTATATTTAACACACACACACACACACACACACACACAGCTGTCTGCCGTGAAGTGTGCTGAGAGGCTGGGGGGGCGTGGATTGCTGGGTGGGGGAGGATGAATGGAGCTTGCCATGGGAAACCAGAGCTCAGAGATCATATACTGGCCAATTCGTCTCCCCTTAACTCTCTTTGACTCCAGCCTGACCGCTACAGCTACAGTGCATATGTCAGTTTGCGGTTGCATGTTAGATTAAAACCTGATAACTGGTAAACAACACATTGTCAAACGGATGCTGTAGTTCTATAGACTAGCTTTATTACGTTTGGTGGTGATATGAAGCTTCCAAGGAGCCAGATCCTGCTGGCATGGATTGTTGGTGTGCTTGGTAAGTCTTCCTGTTGTGTTTGTGAGAGGGGAGGGCACAGCGGAGTCTTGATATTTAACCCTCTTGCTAATGTTTTTGGATGTGCTGTAGAAGTAAACAACCTGAAAATAGAAAATTCAGTCTTGACAGTGAATTTTGTTTTAATAAATGTAATGTAATTCTCATCAATATCCACCTGTTTTTAATGATTGTGTTATGTGTATTTGAGAATAGTGATTTGCTTATTGTTTAATTGTTCTCTATTTGGTGTAGCCTAGTTATTTACAGAGACTGTACTAGTGGTCATGCTCTGAAAAAGTAAAGTTTGTAGTTGTAAGTTGTAAGTAGAAAGTAGGTAGGAACTTTTGTGTTGCTCATTTTAATATTACCATTACTAAACACATACCTGAAGTAACATTGCGATCGCCCTTTTAACCCTCTCAGAGTAATAGTACTTGTTCTGCCTACAATAATGAGCATTACTAGCACTTGTCCTTCAGGTACCCTAAAAGAGGCAGCTCAGCATTGTTGGCATTCTTTGCTGCATTCAAACTTGAGGCTGTTACTGAAGCTGATGCTCTGTCTAAAAGTGATTTATAATCAATGAAGACATATGGATTAGTACCTTTGTTCAAGGACACTAGAGCAGGGCACATGCTTGTTGATGGCCACACACCGTCTCTTGGGGGAATTAACATTTGACCTTTCAAGAACTGTCCAGTTTAACCACTAGAGCCTTTTTACTCGCTCTAAAATGTGGCCTACGTACAATCCAAATGATTTAACAGTACTGTTTACACAATTACATAGTGGGTTGTTGGTATATGGTGTCCAAATGTGATTATACAAAATTCATATTGTGTGTTAAAACTATTATTTTCAGTCTAATCTTTTTATTAAGTTTACACTTTTGTCAGTGAGGAACCAAAGGTTTTTGTTAAACAAATCCTCTGGCCCGGCTCAAAACTGTTTGAGTATTTTAATCTTTAAATAAGATTATTTCTGAAAGTCCTTTGGTGACTAATATATCTGGATCAGCTTGTTTAGCAACAGTAACTTTCCAGCTTTTTCTGACATCTTTCATCTTGCCGATTTGCCTGTGTCTCTGTGGTCACATGTCTCCCACGCCATGCAATACTCTGGATACAACAGCCAGGTGGAATGCTGGGGTGTACTGCCCTTGCTCTATGTAAACCTCTTAAGCAATTTTCTAAATAATTTAAAATATGTCTGCCTAGAAATTCACGGTCTACTTTTGCCCATCCACTGATCCCCACAAATTCCTGCAGCACACATTAATTAATGTGTGCTCATATCCATGTATTTTCCAGCCGCTGCTCTAAAAGTAATTACAACATTATGTAACTGGTTTAACTGGAAAGCAATGGATAGCAAATGAAGAGACCTTGACTTCAATTAGTAGAAAACATCTGCTTAACACCATATTACATGAACCACTCAACTCTATGGCTGTGCTAGTATCTCAATGAGCACATGAAATATCATTATTGCGAAATGTTAGTGCTCCATATATGAATACAAAGAAATTCACTGTCACAGAAATGTGCTTCACATTCATTCATTTTCTTAACTGTTTGTCCTCTTAAGTGTTGCGGGGGGGGTTGGTTCTGGAGCCTATCCCAGCTGTCAGCGGGCGGGAGGCGGGGTACAGCCTGGACAGGTCGCCAGGCTATTGCAGGGACATATACAGACAAGCAACCATGCATGCTCACAGTTACACCTACAAACAATTTCAGAGTCACCAGTTAAGCTGATGTGAGTGTCTTTGAATGATGGAAGGACATGCAAAACTCACACAGAAAAGAAACCCGGCCGACCCAGGGGTCAAATCCGGATCCCTTTAGCTGTGTGAAACACATTTCCTTAAAAATAAAATCTCCAGTTACATGTGGTTTGCTCAGAACAAATTAAAAACCATTTTCCCTGAATTTATTGTATGTTCTGTTACCTGAGCATTATTTTCATAAGTGGTTTAGAAAAGGACAATTCTTCCTATTTTAGACTAATCTTTATTTAACAATTAGTGCACACAATGTTTAACTGAGATGGAGTAATTTCTTTCTTTAACATAATTTTCACAACTCACACCGGTGCCATCTGGTCATAACCTTGCTTCACACCCACTACATGATCATGGACTCAAATGCCACTCAAAATGATCTTCACATATACTTTTCTTACTTTTTAGCTTGACTGTGGCAGAAAAACTAAAGTGCCCAAGGTTGATTTATTTTACAGTGGCAATATTGTATCTTGTAGAAACAGTAGAGGAGAGTGGGTGATGATTGACAGCTGCAAGTGGCTCCTCTGTCCTGCCTCTTTCTATTTTTGTACATGGTCAGATCAAAGTGTGCTAGCAGGACAACAAACAGGGAGAAAGTAGCTCGTAACCACCAGAGATGATGGCAGATGACCAGGAAAGTGAACACGTGCACTACAGATTTTGCAGATTCTTAATGCAGATATTTCAGAAATATCCCAATGGAAGCATTTACAGCAAACTAAAACCAGCCAATAGCTCGTGTTAGGGCTGCAACAATTCCTTGAATTATTCGAATAACTCGATTATAAAAAAATCATTGAGGAATTTCTTTAGAATCGAGGCTTCGCTTACGTCATATAACTCGCGTTATACGGGAAATAACGTGAAATACGGGATAGTTGCAGCCCTAGCTCATGTGTCTGATGTGAGTGTGGTCTTCTCCTGCTGGCTACATGAAACTAGATCCTAGCCTGCACATTTCAGGCCCTGTGTGGATCACCAGCAAATGCCAGAAATAAAATGCAATGGATGTAATGTGGGTCACCACCAGGTTAGCAGCACTGCGCTAATTTACTAGGTTATATTAGTATAAACAAGAGGTGTTTACTATTATTAAATGAAAACAAGAAAATGATGTATGCCAGTCACATAAGTATGAGGTACTGCTGGCATCATCATTATCAATATCACACAAAACATTGACTCTATTGCTGTTGAGGCAGTTTGCCGTTTTAGACTATGCTGTTATTTAAAGATATGAAAAATTACCACTTTCCAACAGTCAAATGGGATTGCTTTTGTTTGATGTGCTATTGCAGTAGTCAAACTGTGGTTCAATGGAGCTGTCAGTGTAATGCTTTATATCAGCCCGTGGAAGCAGACAGGCTCACAATGACTTGGTAGATAATTGTAATAATCAGTGTGTTATTTTAGGTTTGGATGAAAAAGTACAAGTATGTTAGCTTTTGTAACACCTTTTGTATGAAATGTTAAATGCAGGATAATTGTTTGGAGCCCCAGCTGATCCAGACTTATGTCAAATGTCAAAAGCCAGGACTGGTTTTCCCAAACATCCTCTTAAACTCAGAATAGATCTTGTGCAAAGACTAATACCGAAAAAGACCTGATCACAGTGCTTAGAAAGCTAATGGGACATACAGTGCTAAGGCTTTTCACCAATATGGAATGCAAGTCACTTGACTGCTGTTGCTGTTCGTCCATCTGCATCCGTCTGTCCCTGCCACTCTCATCTGATAATCCCTCGCTCTTCCTTCCTCTCTCCACCTTTCTCGGTCAGACTGAAAGGTTCAACCCTGGAAATGTGGTTGGGTTTGTGAATCACAACTTTTCACTTCAGCTGTGAAAACATTGTGTGAGCTGGATATGGTGATTTGTCATGCTAACTATGGTTGTGAGCAAAGTGGGGCTGAAAATTCATAATGTGTGGACCAGAGTGTGTGTAATGCATAACTCAAATGTTATAGACATAGGATGCAAGAAACATTTGAAGGCTTTTACATTTTTCCACACCACTACCCCCATAGCTTAGGTTGTGGGGGGGGGGGGGGGGGGGGGGGG
>JAUMTR010000007.1:16358692-16369303 GCA_032270685.1 Microctenopoma stevenorrisi | reverse complement strand
TGAAACCACTAACAGAGTCAAAGTTGAATCACTCACCTCTTACAGAGAACCGCGCAGAAATGTGTACCGCTGTGTCTTTGTTGTGTCATTGTTTTTGCTTGATTTGTGTTTCTGGTGTGTCTACAAAGCAAACATTTAGTAACAAGTAGTTAGTATATAAAGTTTGCAAAACAATTCACAATCTCTTGTCTTCATTTTCTCCTGTTCCAGGCTGCAGAGGAGTGGAAGTTTGTTGCCATGGTTCTGGACCACATCCTGCTCTGTGTGTTCATGGCTGTGTGCATCATCGGGACACTTGCTGTCTTTGCTGGCAGACTCATTGAGCTCAACATGCTGTAGAGGCCTGGCCCATACAGGAGGATGTATATTGTCAGAATAAACATCACACTTGGAGATGCATCAGAATAGCTTCCATCAGTGTGAAGGTTCAGAATGTGTTTGGTCTCTATCTGCCTCTGTCTCTCTCACACAGACACAAATGCTGTGTATGCTCACTCAAATGTATGATTTGTGTACTTACTGTGGCTGATAAGACTGCAGAACAGGGCAAGGCAAAGCAAGGCATTTGAAGGGTCTCATGATCTAAATGAATCATACTTGAAGCTATTTTTGTCAACAATTTTTCTATGTTTGGTTATTTGTCCACAGTGTTTCGTGGCTGCCATCCCTCTGATGGGCTATATGGTTTATTACATTAATTATATGTAAAAGCCACAATGGTACAAGTTGGTTTGCTTTGTCTTCAGGTTCAGTTTAGAAACAGGAAAAACTTTAACACCAGAGCATTTTCATTCCCACTGTGCCGAGGACTGACTTGAGAGGGGGTTTTATTTAGTAAATATATTTTAAGTGAACAGAAAATTAAGCCTATCTCTGTCCAATTACCATAAGTCAGTTAAGATCTTCAGCCTGGAGGTCTTGATGGAAAGATGTATTCAATTTGCATAAACCTCACTGGATTGTATCTGAGTCTCTTTTTATTGCCAACTTGTCTGGACTGAGTCTGGTTGATAACACTATCTCTGTCTTTGAGTGCTGGTAAGATATTTTCCTGCCTGGAAGTTTTATTGATTTATTTTGCCAGACACTCAGATGACTTCTAAACATCTCATTTATATTTAGTGTTTTAGGTTGTGAAATTCAGATCAGATCCAGATCCATTTCAGCTTTGTCGCATCACTTAACACAGGCATATTCCTGTTACGTATTTTTGTATAATTTCTTTTGTGTTCATTCTGAATATTTTGATAAGAACAATGTTGAAATTGTTTTTTTTTCTGTGATTGAATATAATTTTACTTAATCAAATATGTTATGACACAATGTGTAAAAACTAACATAAACAGGCCTGAACGTTTTTCCAGTTCCAGTGGAAGGTACATACACTAAGTACATTTACTTAAATTCAACAATTTTCTGCTATTTTCTTTCTTTCTCACTACATTTCAGAGGCAACAATACTCAATATTATACTACAATGATTATTTGATAATTATAATTACTAGTTACGTTTATAACCTAGTTACTGATCAAATTATTAATGCAGAACGCGGTACAAAGATAAGATAAACAAAAAGGCATTGTTTGTTTGACACTTAAATACCATTTTGAATGTATGTTTTACATCTTAAGTGAATGACTTGAGTATTTCACCCACTGCTGTACAGGTTTACCTTCCTGAGGCTGATGTACGGCAGCATAGGTGCCATCTCTTCTCTGTCAACACCATTTTGTTTTTATTTTAAAACTTTTTCAGATTTCTCACCAGTAGCCATACCAAACAATCATACATACAATCAACATGATTATTTGAATATTAGGTCACAGGTTTGAAGCTGAGGAGAACTAATTATTTGTGCAGCTTTACTTATGATATAACACAGAAGCTTGTTTAATAAGCAACAGAAGTGAACAATTCCATGAAATCTAAACTTGTTAGTCACTGCTGGACTGTTTCTGTCTGCATTTACAGCAACCAACTGGTTTAGTTTACAGTTGTAGTTTGTCAGGACAAGAAACAGATTGACTTTAATTTGATCAAGTCAAACTGCACTGACCACTGGTTTTCTTTTCATTTTTGCTGTTGTGTAGCTTTTGAATTGAGTGATAAATAAAAGCCATTATTGGTTTAATTTGTACCATTTTATCTTTACGCAGTGGTGCTGAATCTGGCATTAGATATATTCTCTTTATAAATTCTGTATTGCAGGCCTACAACGACAGGTCAGAGTCACCTAAAAACCAGGTGGATTACAGGTAGGTTTTGTGGATGCTTCTTGTTTGCCATCAGTATGAGTATGTGGACAGCATTGGAAGAACAACAGCATAGAACAGACTTCCTTTGTTGTTGAAAAACTTTATTAGGAGTGCCATGCACACACGACATGTCAACCAGAATTAGCGGAAATATACCTGATAGACCTAGCCGAGCAAAAAAATTTAAAAAGATGATTACAAAGTCACTATAGGTGTTACAGGTGTCACTTTGCGAAAACAATATTAAAGTGACAGCTTCATTTAGTGATTTTTGAACCCCACTTTAATTATTGAGGATAAAAGCATGTTAGGTGTGGTGGCCATCAGTTAACTACTAATCAGTAAGCTGGTTCAAGTACTATGATGCAACCTTTTCTAACCTTGGGACACAGCTGCCTAGTATGACTAAGTAATAGAACAAAATCAAGAGTCAAGCTGTGGTCAAGGCTTCATATGTTAGAGAAAGGTCGGCAATCAACTGTCAGCAAAGATTTGTCTACACATTTCATGCTAGCTGCATAATAAAAAACCTGTACACCTACATTTACCAAATGATTTGGGGTTATGAGGTTTAAAGGAGATCAAAAGCTAATTACAAAACAGAATTGAGTGTTAAAATCTCAAAATAAACACATAAAAGGTAATTTAATGTGTTTCTGGCCCAAAACAATATTTTGCCTCCTTGCAACACAGATATTGCAGCATACTTACATTTGCATAGACACTCAGTATTTTTTTCAGGTTCCATTTTAATAATCAAATAGCTTGTAAACACTAGTGCAAACCAAAATGAACCATGAGCCTTCTTAATTTGATGTTGCTACATTAGCTAGGCATGGATTGCACAGTAAACTGAAAAGTTATTAGCAGCAACCAAGGCACACATTATGAGGTGCGCATGTTTACAACACTACAACATTAATGTGGGCAGAAAAGAAAGCACTTATAAAATATATTCACTCAAATTATTTTCAGAAACCTGGAATCCACAAACAAACCCCAAACCAGTTTTCTACTTTGAAAAAACTGACAAAGTACTATGGCAGATACAGATTACACCTTTAAATGTGTAACACTGCAGAGCAATATGTGCACTATAGAGTAAAACACAATATGGCCAAATAAATAAATAGAGAAACTGAGTGCAAATTACGTCAGAATATTCAAATAAAACATCAGTGCTTTTGGCAAATACTCCCACTGAGAACTACAACTGGCAATAACCAGAGAGAAGTAAACTGGCAGTTTTGGCTCCAGCCTGTCAAATGTTTGAGTTGACTGCTTCATTATTAGCCTTGCTCATCAATGTAAATGTAGACATCCAACCTCTCCCAGATGTTCCAGGGGTTTCCAGCATATTGACACTGTCTACCTGATGTACAGTGCCATCAAAATATATTTGCCCCCTTCCAGATTATTATTAGATTTTTTTATGTGATTCAGATTTTTAGATCGGATCATGCATCATCAGATGCTGAGGCATGTTCCTAAACAAGCTGTTCATGCTCACACCCATCCAATTAAGCTGACTCAATACAATCCTGCAAACAGGATTGAGCCAAAATTGGGTCACAGAGATGTGAAAGACTCATTACCAGGTATTGCAAATGCTTGATTGCAGGTGTTGCCACCAAGGGTGGCACCGCTATTTACTTTTTAACAGACGGTCAGGCAGGTTTGAACAGCGGTTAGCGGTTTCCTTGTTCTATACTGCAAAGGAAAAGCTTGGTGAGGAAAAGTCAAAAATCTAATTATTCCTGATGTTTTTTGAGAACACATCTGTTCCCATTCAGGAGAAGGAAAGGATAGATGTTTAAAAACTTCTACTATACTGGATGAAACACAGTGTTCAGCACACAATGTACAGAGCGACTGCAGAAGTTACTGAAAATCAGGTTAAAACGTTGCTGTGTGCTTCAACAAAAGTGTTGGAATGAATGGTGAACAACAGTGTAAAGAACTCCAGTGTGTGTTTTCTCTGGTTAACATCATCCCATTTCTCCTACAGATGGGAAATAAGGACTGGTATACAACTTAATTTCTATCTAAAACTTAATCTTTGTTCATAACAGCTCTATGTGCAACTAGCAAGTCAACTATTAGCTGTACTAAAAATGCAAAAAGCTGTCGTTTTCTGTCTCAGCAGGAAAGAATGTGTATATGCTACAGTGTTTGAACAAGTTTCTGTGTTAGGATAAAATATTATCTAACTAATAGAGGGGGAGCCACGGCAGAACCCTGAAACGTAACGTCAAACTTGTATGCACAGCCTGTAAACACAACTGACCACGTCCTGATTCATGGGTTTGTCCTAAGATGCAGTTAGTTGATTCTTACGCTCTCTCACACTGCAAGATTCCTTTATACTGTCCAACAAGACAATGCATAGAAAAGCTAAACTAAATATTTAACACATTATATAAGTTTGTTTTCAGTGCATCTGAGGACAAACCATCAGTCACCAGTTTTAAGTTGAACCATAACACTTTCATTAACAAGTCAACCAGCAGCTTACAACCAAAGATTACCAACTGTTTTAAATCATAGTCAGTTTGTCATTCACCACACATTGAGCACTAACAGCAGCCAACTACTCTATCAAGAAACAGCCTTAGGATTCAAACTACCATCTTAAATCTGACATGTTTCTGGTCAATCAGTCAAACTGTCCAGGCCAAGATATCCTGGCATCATTTTAAGCAATGCTGCTTAACAATCTTACTATAACATGTGAAGAGCATGATATCTTCGATCATCATACCACATTATGTTCTTATTGAGTTGATGGTTGAAAGAAGAATGATAGCATTTAGTTGTTGGTGGTAAACTGCCTATATTGCTTTAAATTGGCACCAGTCAATAGCAACACTTTCTGTCTGGACATAGTGATCACACTGGTCTCTGGTCATTTTCTGGACTCTCTGGAACTACAATGGCTGAGATTCTGTCTCACAGTGGGAACTGTGACTCTCTGGCTCAGTCACAGGCTCTGCCTCTTGCTCAGGAACCAATGCTTCCTCTTCCTGCAGAGCCTGCTCCTCCGATTTGCTCTCACTCTCTATGTCTTTAGTGGCTCCTTCGTCTTCTCCCATTTCTCTCTCATCTAAGAAGAAGACATGTAAGTGAGACGTGCATGTAGTCAGTGAGCAAAGAGACTGAACAACAGGAAAGTGTGAGAGAAAGAGGGTATCTGAGATAACATCAATACAACAAATGATTGTTTGGAATAAATATCAATGACATATTAAAAAGACAGCTGCGAAAAACAAAAAATAAAGGTCCCTCTTCCCATGTATTAACACAGAATGGTGTTTACCATAAGCAAAAGCCTGTACGCATCCAAATCGATGCCAGAGACTCATCCTTCTATTTTTAGAATTATTGTTCTTTAGAACAATGATTAGTATATATAAGCGAGAAATTAATGATCAAGTTAGAATTAAAACCTACATGATTTTACATTTTAAAAATTCCAATAGTGTACATGCAGCACACATTAAGAATCATCGCATCAGATTAGAAATGATAAAACTGTGGCTTCAAGTAGAGACAATCCTGTTTGGATAGGATCAATATTTCAAGAGACAGTAAGTAATCACGTGACACACACTACCTGTGGCCATAGAAATGTCTAGAATTGCAGGTATTTTGGGTTTAGGTAAGATGGTCTAAATATAGTAAGTGAAGACGAGATCTGGGGCAAAATTTTAAACAATAATTAGCTCGGCTTTTTATATAATATTAAATCAGTTTTTCACTTTTTAAAGAAATGTTCAGAATATCCTAAACACTTTTCTGAACATTTGCAGGATTAATCTTATTTCTCTTAACTGATTATAAAGTACTTGTAAACAGTTTGACCCAGTTCTGTCGTAGATGATGATGGGTTTAACTTCTTAAACTCATCATCGCTGTAGTGTGATTAGAGCATGTCATTAGGAAATAGGCACAGTGCTGCATTTTACAGTGTTACGGATTCTGCAGCAAAACTGGCCTATTCTTGTGTATTCAAAACTATGAAATCAGTTCAAATTAAAGCAGATTAGACAGTGCAAGGAGAGCAGGGGCTGGGGAAACCTGGACTCTGCAGTGGTCGGTTCTGAGGGTTCTTTGGAATTTGCTGGATCTGGAAACTGTGGACCAAACTCCACGGTGCAGGAGCCTTGGCTAGAGGCAAGAGCACACTGTTAAACCCACTGGCCACAGCTGGAAACGTGCTATGAGACTTTGATGGATGCAGGCTGAGTTATAGTACAATCCCGACTGACGCTGCTTCTAACTATCAATATGTTGAACCTAACTGAGTTGTTGCCCGATTACAGCAACATGCATAGAATCAATTTTCAAATAATGCTAAATAGCATAACTTCTTTAAAGTGGTATGTGGTGAGCCCCCCTACAGTAGTTACATGAAATTCTTTTTCTTGTGTCTGGTTTGATTGCTAGTTGTATATTTTTGGCACCGAACAAGAAATCTTTCCGCTGCAGCTAAAAAATAGGTCTGAAATTAGTGCTGCACGATTCATCTAAATGCAGTTGTGATGTCAACTTGTGTGATTATATGACTGTGAAAGGCTGCAACTCAAACTACAGATTTGTACGGTGTGTGAACACAGCAGCTGACCAATCATTTATTCCCACTTTGCTCACTACCAACTACAAACTGACGGAGATCGGCAAAGTTTGGAAAGAAAACAAACACAAATGTATGAAAAGGTTCAGCGGCGTACTTGACTAGTTGGTTAGCTGTGAGTAACATAAAAACTGCACAGATTGGTGTGAGTAGGAGTATGTGCAGGTCTTTCTCGGGGGCACAGCATCACATGTTTAAGAGCTTAGTCTCAAAAGAACCTTAGTTCCATTCTTGTCTCAGATCCAGATGCTTATTTTTTGTTTATTGGTTGAAAAAATAAGCATCATAAGTAAATTTCTCAATTACACTCCTGCGTAATTACTTTTTATTGACATTCATATAATGTCTTTTTAGTTCTTTTAGTGTGCTTCAACCAGGACAGATGTGTTTGTCCGCAGTTTCAGCATTAGTCATAACTAATAATTAGTGCTTGCTTGGTGCACTGTTAACACACAACACAAATTCCTGTTTTCTGAAGTTAGACCTGAGGAGACAAATACGAAGACGTGTTCACGCTTGGGAAAACTGGTACAAGATCAGAATGAATCCATCCCATACTATTTGGGGTCTATAAGTGGATTGACTGTTTGATGCCCGGGCTGATTTGGACAGGTGCATTCTCACATAAAGCTCATCTGAGTAATGTCAAAAGAAGTTCAGAGCATATATGGGTAAAATAATTGAATCTATGTGCATTTTTCAGTACCTCCAGAAGGGGGCGCGCTCTCCTCTGTGTCTGTCCCAGAACGTGGTGTTGTTCCAGGAGAGCGCGTTTCTGCCCGCAGCCGTCTCTCATAGCTGAACTCTGGAAGCCTGGGAGCTTGAGGGCGTGTCTTCCTTGCAGGATTCAGAAAGTAGCAATATGCACAACGAAACGCTGGTAGGCGAGGCAGACGGAAACAAGACAGTGACACAAGAAGAGACGGAACTGATTAGAATACTAAATCATTTTACCAGATTATAACCACTTTTCTTTAAAGTGACTTGAGTTTAGCACTGATCTTAAAACCTCTTAATTAAAATGTTCCGCAATAAATGCTGTGGTGTGTCTCTGTTTTACCTAGGTATTCAAACTCCTCCTTCAGAGCCATGCCATTATGAGAAAAACACTGCTGGCAGATCAGAGCATATCTGTGGGAAAGAAGGCAACAGTGTAGGGAGAGAAACATTTTGAGATGTTAACTTTTTTACAGCACTACACATAAAACAAGTACAGATTGAAACGGCTAACCTAACATTCTAGAGAAGGTCTTCACCTGTTCTGTGGTCCATCTCCTACAAGGTACTCAATGACTCGATCCACAGCCCCCCGGTCTTTGGGCAGAATAGGTCTTGCTAGTGGAGGGCCTGGAGGGTGCAAGCCTACAAAAACATACAATTTCAAGCACAGACACAGATACCTATATTAATCAACTTTTATTTTCATCGTGGGCTTAAAAAACACAAGGTAGATTTCATGATATGGCTCATTTGTGTAAACTCCAGAAGAAACCAGCCACACACATACAAGCAAGTATACTGAGATGGGAGATGGACCCAGCAGCAGCTGAACGTACCTACACCTGGTATTGGTGAGCAGGGAGTCCTGGATGCTGCACCATGGAGGGCTGGGGTAGACAGAGCAGACCTATCTGGTGGTCCTCCTGGAGCTGAGAGAGGAACACGTTCTGTAGGGAGAGCAACATGGGATAAAAACACAGACTAGTGTCTACAAGACCTAAGTCAAAGGCAACTGGATTGGTTGCTCATACCAGCTACATCTGACTTAGTATGTGGCCCACGACCTGGATACCTGAGCTTTTACTCGTTTCTTGGAGAAGTACCACAACAGCTGTCCTTGGTACTTCATCACACTTAATGTTGACCATTGCTGTGTCTCTCCTTACCCACAGGTGTGGCCCCTGGTCCCAGTGGGGGCCGTGCTCCAGTTTGCGGAGTCATTGCCATCCCTCGGTGTCGAATCTCTGTATAGACAGAGGTTCATTACATAATTTGTGACTTTGCAGGAACAAGAATTTGATACATTAATTCACTTGCACTTCTTGTGGGTGTAATCTCTCTCTCAGCAGAACTCACTAAACCCTATCAATTGCCTCTGAATGTGACGCTTTACTGTACGTTTCTGCTGTGTTTCATACCCTGTCCTGGCCTGGGTGTCTGTGGACGTACCGGAGTCGACACTAGCTCCTACAAACAAAATCAACAAAACATGAGTCACAATACATTATTTAACTAATTAATTGTGCAGTTGGACGACAGCACTCACAGCTTTTTTCTTAGATTCTGGATCAAAGCGTTCCAGGATGAGTTTAGCATTTTTGTACGTCTCTGTTTCCATTACTTCCTCCAGCTGATAGAAACAAACAACCAGGGAAATGTTAGTTGCAACATGCTAATTTATTTCAGGTCCCTTGGTTAAAACACATAAGGGTGCTGGTTACCAAGAAATGCTTGAAAAAAAAATGATAAATTGACTTAAAAAACTTAAATGCTGAGAAGAGACAGGGTGAGGAAGTCATGTTCCCTCACCTCACAATATCAAAACAATAAACCAATAAAAAGGTTCATAAGTGAAATGATCTGTTGATGAACAAATTTGACACTTACAATCTTTTTCTTTGCGGCCTTTGACTCATCTAATTTGTCACCTAAAAAAAAGAGTGAGCAAAAACGTTGTCAGTTCACTTTAGCTCTGTGTAAGGGGGATGTTCTGTAAGAATGTACAGTCAAAATGTCATTTGGTAAGTACCTAACACAAAGAGTGAGAGACAACTTACTGTTTCTCTCAGTGCGTTTTGAAAATAAGAATATCAACAACTTCCTGATGAACCACACTCTGGTGAAGAGAAAGAAAAAGAAGACCATGACAGTTGTATAGTAGTTCTTCAAAATAAACTTCAAATTCCATAGAGCTATTAATCTGATAAAAAATAGGAAAACTCCCAGCATACACAGAACAGGGTATTCAGACAACATTTTAAAATGACATGAATTTGCGCATTAAAAGACCAATTAAATGAACAGCATAGGCACTCACAGCACAGGGTACATGAAGAAAGGCAGGGCCATGGCTAGTCTGTGCAACCATTGCTCAGGTAAATAGAGGCAGTACACGATCAAAGAGGTCACCAGGTAAAGGACTGATGAGTATAAAAGCAACCGACCGACCCACAGCTGCAGACAGATATATATAAACACACCAATAAGAAAAAAGAAAGTACAGTTTAAAAATATTACTGCATTTCGTTGATGTTCTGCCAACCTCACCTTTTGCAGGCGCTGGTTTTTGGCTCTAAACTCCTCCAGCTCTTTAATCTCCTACAAAGGAAACATAGAGGTCAAAGGTTCAGAAAATAATGCAAAGAATGTTAAGTTTCGTGTTCACAAACATATTTCCAGAAAAGGAATTAAATAAAATTAATTAACTTCAGGTTATTTTATAGTAGCTTTTTGGTTTCAGATTAAGAGTTCAGATTGGTGAAATAAATGCCACATCCCATTTTCAATGAAGGAATGACTTCTCTTTTGAATTAGGATTAATGATATTAGCTTGAATATGATACAAGGCATACAATTGTTGCCTGCCCTATTTCAGTAATCCTAGTTTTAAGCTTACCTGCTAACTGTATATGGCTAAAACATGGGGTGTGATGGAAAATTATTATTCAGACACTATAAGTATAATGAAAACCTTGATGTTCTGTGAAGGATGTTTTCTTCCT
>JAUMTR010000007.1:16242800-16357349 GCA_032270685.1 Microctenopoma stevenorrisi | reverse complement strand
CCTAATCCATCCCCTACCAGGTGTGTCCCTGAGCCAGACACCCAGCGCTAGCTCCTTGTAAGTTGCTTTGGATAAAAAAAGCGTCTGCCAAGATAAGTAAAGTAAAAAAATCTTGCAATTTAGCAAGAAGCTTTTACAGCAACAGCAAAAGGCTGCTATTGGTATCCATTGTTGGTATAAGACAGAAGGTCTTCTTATGTACCTATAGAACAAACAAAGGGGTGCACAGAAATATTACCAGGACATAGATCACATGGAAAAACATATTCAGTGCCACATATTCAACACGAAAGGTGCTGTCTACAAGGCTGATACCATCCTACTAGAACAATTTGTGTTTTATCTCTCTGGATAAAGGGCAACGTGTACTCGCAGGTTGTGATAACATTCAGCAGTTGGTAACATCATACTACATATAGCCTATCGGAACATAAGGACATAATTTTAATACATGATTTAATCCGCTGGTAGCCACTGATGGGATGTTGCTGCTCTCATACAATCCCACTTTAAACAGTATACAATAACAATAAAAGTTTGCCAATGAACAAACAGTGAAAGAAACAATAGTGTACATGTTAGACAGAATTTAGTGTTAAAGCAATGTACAGACTCCAAATTTTTCAAGAGTAATATTCAATGGGAGTTGCACTTTGTATTTCTATTCACTTTAAATAGTACGACGTTGTAAAATTGTAAAAACCTACATACGTAACATATATATGTTAATTAAGTTAAGAAGATAAAATACTTAGTGGTCATATTACATAAATTATCGTAGTCTCTAAATAAACAGTTTTTTTTATTTTAGACTAACGTTAGCTAAACATTAACTATAGCAAATAAAGCTAACGTTAGCGGCTCCATTCATCAAAACACTGGACATTTTACATCGCTATATCGGTATAAAACTATCGTTCCACGGGGGAGAATGCTCGTTAGCTTTCAAGGGTTTTTAAAATTAAACTTTGTATAAGGTGAACCAACACATTTGTCATATTCAGTTAGTTATATCAGCTATCTAGGTTACGTTACCCGGCTAGCTTCAGCAACAATAATAGACTGTTAGAGCCGACATCACTAAAAGACACGCTGTCGTCAAGACTGGTCATTTTCAGATCGTAGTTTCAACTTTTAGTCATTTTGGTTGATAAAATACTTACGTCAGGTGATGTTTAGGTATTTCTATCCGTCGGTTATTTACTTAGGTTACCGTAGAAAGAAAGAAACAAACAGCACACTTGAGCCTACCTGAACTGACATCTCAACTGCCAAGCAAGCGCTCAGCGTGACGTAAGACGTAACGGACGTAACCCACAAATGACGTAATCCCGGAGATGCAGCTCGGTAGTTTAGTCCTCCTCTTCCTTCTTCGTCTTCTTCTGCTGCTGTGCAGTTTAACTGCAGTTTGCATTCATTCCGTTGCATTACTGCCTTCCTCTGCATTACTTTCTCATCAATATTGCTATAAAGAGACTCAGAAGTTTCTTAAAAACACCAATAACCTTAAAAAAATGAAATTTATTAAACACTAATCTCTTTTTACTATCACACTTTCCACGTGTCACACATCACGTTCTGTTGTTTCACTATGTACACAACCCAGCTGGATGTTTTCCCATGAGAAAAAGGTCAAGTTACAGTGGTCAATCCTCATCCTGCTCACAATTATTCCATAATTGCAATTGTCCGCTCTGCTTCTTGTAACCTGTACTGCGCATTGTAGTTGTCACTTTTTCGGTGTTTAAACTTTTACGATGAACAGAATTTATGCCAGTTTCCAGAAAACGACACACTTACAATAAAAGCTACAAATGCTAAAACAATACATGACATTAAATCATATTAACACTGATAATCATATATGTGAATACAAAAACAGAAAAGGGCAAAAAGTCTAAAAAACTTTGGACAAAGCAGCTATTAATTAAAGCCAGGACAAATAAGAAATATCAACCATCAAATTAAAAAGTAGAACAAATACCAACATAAAATATTAATAAACACCCAGCTATGACTTGTAAATAAGCAGATACTTCCCTGTTTTACCGAATTTCAAGTTAAGCTTTGGCCACTAGATGTCACAATTTCATTGTCCACTGTAACAGCAGAGCTTCTTCCTCCAGTGTAACGTGTTGATGCTTGTCTTAATGAAAAGCAAACTTAATTTTAATCCAGTCTATTTCAAAATATTTGGAATATTATCATTTTAGAACATGGACGACCACTGTGTCCAGCAAAACCTGTGTGAAAAAATCTATTAGAGAAAAGAAGCTGAAAGTACACCAACAAACAACAGGGCCCAATTCGTTGACACAGTGCTGAAAATGTTCTGGATCTGCGACATCTCTCTCTATCGTCCAGGAGGATTTTCTCAATCCCAGTTGAGCTGTTTCAGATTAGGCTGCAGTGTGCAGAGGTGCGGCCTTCAGCTTTAATGCTTACAGCTTCCTCTGGAGTCTGAAGAGTTATGGGCCTAATAAAACTCTCTCTCTCACACACGCACACGCACGAGCGCGCGCACACACAGAACATGCTGTTGATGTGTATTATAGGCTCGGCTGATGAATAATCCTGATGCTGATGTTATTTCCGATTCATTTACCCGTGATACATTAAACGCTGAAATTAAATTGAGCAGTAGGAACTGTTCTTATCGCGCTTACACACACACACACACACACACGCACACGCACACACACACACACACACACACACACGCACACACGAACTGTGTGGTGTAAATTGATGGCTGCAAAATCTCAGAGCATTAAGCGTTGATCACATCATGTATCTGGAAAATAAATGATAATATCTGTGGGCATAAAGCAGGAAGTACTTATGCGCTTGTGTGTTTTAATAAGAAGAATTAAAGTGATTTAAGGTAAAATGAATGCATAACTGTTAAATTTAAAGCTTAAGCGTTTTACCCGTGAATGTGTTACTCAGCTGTCATCATGAGACTCACAGTTTGATGTTATTGTGGTTTTCCATCAGCGTTTTCTGTCTGTACTGTTCTAAAAAAGCTAGAAACGACCAAAAGCAAATTCCCTTGTATGTGCAACATACTTGGCGAATGAAGCTGATTCAGATTCTGATTCTGATTAAAGACTAATCCAGTCCACGCTTTGCCAGTAGAAGAATGGAGAGGCCTGCACACCACAGTTGGCTGTCTGCGTTTCTCTCACTGCACATTCCGAAGTGGCTGCACATGGTTCAAAGACACTTTCGTTTGAGGGAGTAGACTAGTAAATACTAGACGTGACAGTCAATGTGTGTCTGTCCAAAAACGATGCTCAGGTCTGCGTAAAGGGCACATGTCCCTGTCGACGCACAGCCAGTGTTTTTGGTCTGGAAATGCTGCTGCTCGGCCTTTCACCCATCAGACCAGGTAAACGTCCAATATTCTGCTGAATTCGAGCCGTCTGTTTACTAAAAGCAGAGTGGTAAAGTTTATTTACGTGCTCATTGTTATTCCTTCAAGCTTCACTCCTTCAGCTTCTGTATATTAAAAAGAATATTGTGTTTCAATATGCAAGCGTGTTTTGCTAAAACGTTAATGAAACCAAACTGTGGCCAATGCATTTTATTAACATGATTATTACACAGGAAGAGACGTTATAGCAGCAAGACAACAGGTTTGATGATTATTCTGTCTGTTAAGTTCTGTTTATTTGGTGTTAATTTCACAATTAAATGTTTCCCTTTTGAACAGGGAAATTTTAGGTCCAAGTGGATTCCAGTTTGTAAACATTTTTTCACTACTACTACAACAGGCCAACGACAAATAGCTGTAATAATAATTTAAAAGGTGCTGTTGTAATTTCCTTCAAGCTCCGCTGGTTGCGTTTTAGATTCTCTGCGTTGTTATTTCTTTTTTCACGTATTGGCGAATTAAATGTTTCTGAAGTGAAACTGCCTGGAAAAAATGAATCTGTTGTGTTTTATTTAATTTCGATCTGTCTGCAGACTAAAAACCTGACATTCACGTGATTATAGGTTATTCATAAAAACACAGCATGTGAATTCTGAGATGATAAATATTAGCCACAGGGCCACTGTAATTAACATGATTGGCTATAATAAGATCACTATAATAAAAAGGAAAAACAAAAGAGAGAGAGTTTAAATGGGTCCAAAGAGCCCAGATCAGCCCAGATCTGCACAGGAAGACGAAGCCATCACCAGGCATCTGCTGAGACAACACACACCAACCATCATCATGCATCATCCAACACAGCGCTTAGAATAGTCACCATATATTTTTATTTCTTTTCAGGTTTTATTTAATTAACTCTCCTTTATTTAAATGTTGATAGTCCAACACCAGGTTTGAATACACACCTGTGTGTGCAGGGCTGCGTGTCTGACCAGGCTGAGCCTTCACATCACTGCAAGAACGCATCATCCTGTAGTTTTATTTAACTGCACTCTGCAGACCCAGTTTGGAGGCTCAAGGTCAGTACAGTGTTCCTCATGTTCCCCGGGACAGTTTCAGAAGGTTTCATTATTAACTGTACCAGGGGTGCAGCTTTTATTTTGTTTTTCCGCTTGTTTGAATCCCATTTGTCTTTTTTTTTCCAATTCAGATCTAATGTCATGATGCACGTCATGGTACATTACACACAAGATTATATTTAGAAGGGTTATGAACTGTGCACCATGTAAGAACGAGCTATGTATTTATTAAACGGCACATGTCCATCTGACTTTGCCTCCATAACGTCACCGTTTTAACGGAGAACACGTTCGATCAGCACCGAAGTGACTCTGACAATGAGGCGCGACGGCTTTGTCCTCGCCCTGTGTCCTGTGTCCTGCTTGAATTCGCCGATAGAAGCTGTTGACCTTGACCACCGGGTCTTCCCGTCCCGGTCTGAGATGGTGTTCAGCCACAGGACGAAATGCTTTCCTTGCGTCGCCACTCGTGCCTGTTTGGAGCCGCGCGTTCTGTGCCGGCTCGACGCACGACGCAGCATCCGGATTCAAAGCTTCTTCTTGCGGCCAGAATAGGACCCTTTCACCAGTTTATGCCCACATTATACAGTATGAAGAGGAAGGAGAGGAACAACACTAACAGGGCCACGGCTCGCTCCGAGGCCCCAGGCTGCAGTAAGTCATACAACACGCTGTTCAAACACCAAGAAACACATCAACATTTTTATCAAATTAGTTCAGAACCGTGCCTACGCCAGACGTGTTTGAAAAAATCCAACAGCAGTTGGTGGAGTCACAAGAGAAACTGTGTCTACAGCCTATAACCACTGTTTGAATCCAAATGTTAGGATTAAGACTAAAAAGTCACTGTCTGAACCATAGAATAGAAAAATAGTTCAGTTCTTTTATGTCTGTGCTGTAGCTCTGTACTCTCCCAAAGCTTTACACGTTCTTGTGATTAAATGAATTGTGTCCCTTGTGTTTTTAGTGGCCCCACTATAACGTCATCTTATCATTATTAGAGTGTTATCTGTACAGTGAGTTAAAATGTTAAACTCACTGATTTGACTCCAATGAAACATCCTGCTCTAACATCCATAAAGCTCACTATTCGCCTTTGTCCTGTTTCTGTGAAAAGAGGAGGAAACACTGAAAAAGCTACAGAGAGAGTAACATGAACAGCCCAGTCAGGACAGAGACAGCATTAGGTCAGGTGTGGGGCTTGTGTCAGGGGGACACTGGTTACCGGGTGTTGTCCACCCTGGAAGCCTCTGACTGCAGTAACACTGTTATGTTTGTTTCTACATGAGCAGGAAATATTAATATCACGTTGTTTTTATTTTACAATGCGAGCATGTTGTTGAATCTTCAAGGAACGAACACAGTATTTATAGTTCTAATATAAATTATTCTTGCATAGATGATAAATGATTGCTGCAAAGATTCAAAGTAAAATTTGTTTCTCAGGCAATTCAACAATTTATGGTTGTTTATTTTATTATATTTTATGAAAACTGCTTCCAGCTTCTCTAATGCATTTTTTTCTGTCAAATAATAAGAATAAAATTTATTCGGCTCTGATGTTTTGATATTATTCATTGTTTTCCCAGATGCTATTTATTTAGAAAATAATTGGCACATTGATAAAGAAGATCAGATTTAATCATATAAATTCATATAAAGTCTTTTTATGTCCTCTGCTGGGAAACAGATAAAACACTGGGCAGGTTTTTAAAAATAATAATGACCAGCTGTATTTAAAGCACCAGGGTTTCAGTGTCTTGTCCTGGCAAATGTTGACATGTGGCCAGAACTGGGATTCAAACCACCAAACATGGACCACAGCCCATCAACTGAGATATGACCCAGTTACGGAGTTTCTGTAACCAGATGTCTATCACATCTGCACATGAATCATTTGTTTTCTATGTTGAAGATAAAAACAGAATTATATTTTACATTGCTGGTGCAGAATGGCTGCATGTTGCATTTGATTGATTTAAATCAGTTTCAGCAGCAAAGCGACTATCAGACAGTGTCGACCGCTGTTAATGTGCTTCATTTTTAATGGGCACATCAAGCAGAGATGAGCTACACTGATATCTGTGACGCTGGCTTTTGGTATTGTTACAGGTTTGCATAGTTTCCACAGCATGAAGTCCTTCTTGAGCACACAACATCTGTTGAGTTATTGTAAAGGAACCTTACACAGTTACGACATTCTTGACTGTAATCGCATCATTGTGTATTATTTATTATACACTTTTTCCCTCAAACTTCTATATTTTCTCTTCTGGTGGTAAGAAAGGGATTCCATAACTGTGTCATGTTTATTTAATACCTTTAGATAATACCTTTTTTCCTGACGTGTGATTGGAGG
This sequence comes from Microctenopoma stevenorrisi, assembly GCA_032270685.1. Taxonomy (NCBI): domain Eukaryota; kingdom Metazoa; phylum Chordata; class Actinopteri; order Anabantiformes; family Anabantidae; genus Microctenopoma; species Microctenopoma stevenorrisi. Next base: position 16,350,532 of record JAUMTR010000007.1, on the reverse strand, counting down.
TTGTGTCTGCATTTATTGTGACAATTTTGATTATAGATCAATATGTGTGTATTTAGATATAAAGAATATATATATTAAGATATGTGAACAGCCTGTATTTTCATTCACAGCTACTCCATTTACTATACTACTCAAAAAACAACTAGTTTATAAGATATGACACGTGTTGTTACAATCAGTTATAAATACATAGAAAGGAATTATCATGCACGGGGTTCTTTAAAAAATAATAATACGTTTCTTCTACAACCCCTGCCCCCCCAAAATAAATAAAATACAACTAAACTAACTAAAAAACATTAAGCCCCACATGAAGTGAAACGCAGTGACAAAGTAAAGGAGAAAAGGAGCAAAAGAAGAAAACTGTTTTGTCTATGTTCAACCGTGGGGTCCTGACCCAGACTTTGAACAACACAGCACCAGACAACAGAAACACACAGTGAGTCCAAGGCTGCTAATGAACCTTGAACCAACCACACAACACACGGCATCTACACAGCCACCATTTCCTCAACAACTCTTTTACTGACTTTTATTGGGGCAATACAGACTGTCTGCTGTCGCTCTCTCTTTTTCTCACACATTCGCTCTGTCAGGGTGTGTGTGTGAGACAGTGAGTCTGTGCAGGGCGTAAAACGAGAGCAGAGACTGTGTTTAAAGCATTCAGAAATAAAGGCTGACCATAAACCTCACTACAAGCCTGCTGAGCCCTTTTTAACCAACACAGACAAGCTTCCAACTCGTGCTGCTAGGAGAAACAGTTTTAACAGTAACGCTGCATTAGTCTAAGATTTATTCATGTACAGTATTTGTCCACTGTAACACATGAACAGATGATAAATACATGAGACAACAAAACAGCAGAGATGGTACACAAACTCAGTGTCCAAGTAGAAGTGCAAGCATCGTGCACATCGAAGACTAGTCTTAACACATTGCTGTACTACATGCTCTAACTATTTACAATAGTAGTGGTGGTAGTAGTGGTACAAATGTACTCCAATAGGAAACAGTGTATTAAGCAGTACTGACTTGTCTTAATAGTACACAGAAACATTTAAATACTTTATTGAGCGTTGTGTCGAAGGCTAAGCAGAAAACCTAAATTGAGCTCTTACCATTAAAATGAAAAACACTATATATTAATACACATGTTATATAAAGTAATGGAAGCAGAAATACTGAAAAGAAGTGAAAATTTAACAACAGCAACAAGCAATTATTACATTTCCTTAAAGTTAATTTTCCAAACATTTGGCATCCAATTTAACAGCAGGTTAAGTGTGACCCTCGACCTCCACCAGCAGCACAGCTGTAGTGAGCTCACGGCCACGTGAGCTTAGTTCACTGACAGATAACGTCTTCATACTGAAATGAAACCATGACAGCAGGCTGCTGTGTTTCTGCACTTTATCACTGAAGTCAGCTGCCAGGGCGCACTCTAAGCTGACAAAGTGCTTAATAAGAAAGACATTAAAGAAACAGGATCGCCAGAAGAAAGACCCACCTTTTATTCTAATGCTGGAGATGTTGGATGTTTCTTTCGTCGTGCATGGAGCCTCCACGGCTGCTTGTAGGTTTGCATCAGGAGAGTTTCTAAATAATACCATTTCTGACAGTGCTATTTAGTGTAGTAAAAATATTCTGAAATGATGTCAGTGGTAGTAGATGCGATAGCTTATCAATAAATAAAGGTGAACTAAAAGTATCAGAAGTACACATTTATAATGTTGTATGATTTTTATTAATGTTAATCTGCAAAACCCAGTGTCTGCTGTGTGTACTGTAGACACTGCTCTGACAGTCAGTTAATGTTGTGCCGTAGAAACTATCACAGTACACTTGAAGTATACAAATATACAGTACTGCGCTACGTATCGTGTTTTTTCTACCACCGTGCGATGGAGACGTGTTTGTGAAATCTCTGTGCAGTTTGACTCACCCAGACAGCAGGTGGCGCTGGAAGCACACATGAAACACCGACTAAGGTCTGTGATTAGAAATGAAAACTCATTTTGATAACGCAGTTCGTGTCTTGGCGTTGCGCCCCCACCCTCCGCACTGTGCTCTTTCCCCAGCCTGCGGTCCTTCACTTGTTCCCACGCACACGGAGAATGTGAGCGGAGAAAAGTTTGGAGCCGACAAACACTGCCCGTAACGTATCATCCACAATCTCACGTTGTCTGGAATTTGTTGTCCATAACCTATGTTGCTATTGTGAGTTATTGACTTGACATGAACACGTAACCATTCCGTGTTTTAAACAATAAAAGACTCCAAATGATCTGTGATCCCTGCGTCTTTGCGCACGTGCTGTTCCATTAGATATTTTCACTGTAATTCAGTGAGTGGCCTAAGTGAACATATTAAGAAAAAGAAAAGCTGAAGCTGTTTTGACCAATGAACCAGTGCGGTGACACCGCTGAGTGATGTGGGGTAAGGCGAGCTTACCCCACAGACCATGCCTTCCAACATGCTCTTCCAGCGCGAGCTTCCGTTTGAACTGTCTCAGACCTGCACGATACTTTCAGTGGAAGGCGGACAAACCACATTATCTTCACGTCGGTTACATTTTAAGGGTCACGGAGAAGTGGTTTCACCCAGTCCAAACTTTGCATTAAACACGTGGTTTGACAGAGGCTCGGTCGCTTCAGAGAAGCCTGTAAACGCCTCACTGCTACGTTTCACTCCTCCTGTAACAGTGTGGTTCAAGTCCACAGAGTCAAAAGCCTCCGTGCTCTGGCAGCACACTCCAGGCCTACCATCACACGTCTGAGCACAAAGGAATGGTTTGATTTATCTGCTGTGCCGGGTGAATACAGTCGGACCATGTGACGCGCGGCGCAGCCAATGGGAAGCGGAGGAAGGTAAGTGCAGGAAAAATTACTACCATTTTAGGGGAAGATGTAAGCCACTATACCAGCCCATCTAACGTTTTACAGTCGCACTTAAGTGTATTTTTATTGAAATAATAAAATAAACATGTCGCTAACGAATTATTATTCCATGATGGGGCTCCATGCCGAGGAGCCGTACGGTGCACATTTCATCCCGGGAGGCTTTCAGGGCTCCACGGCCGGCTGCGCAAAGCCACTCCGGGGAGCAGAGGAGGAGGAGGAGGGGACCCCCGGCTCACACATTCCGGATTTTTCTAACTTTTCCAACAAACAAACGAGCTTAAATGGCTTTTCCCCTTGGACAAACACCTCCACGTCCTCTTCGTCTTCTTCCCCGCAGCTGCAGTCCGCCCCCGGACTTTTTCATCCACACCACCTCCTGAGCCACCACCACCCCTACTACGGCCCGCAGACCCACGCGGAACCTTTCGCATCCCCGGCTGCTTCGGAGAGCAGGTTCGTGCGCTGCTGGGAGGGGGCGACGAACACCTCGGAGGCCGCTCCGTCACAGGCTTCGGTCGTTTTCCCCAGGTGTCTCCCTGCTCAGGGTGACCTCTCCAATCCCAGTCCGAGGTATGAGGCGGTAAAACCCGAGAATTCCCCGCGCTCGCACGGTAGCCCAGAGGACTCCAGCTTCGCCAGCCCGAGCGAGGTGGTCCTCGAACGGCTCGGGACCTCGGAGATCCTGGGGAGAAAGTCTGAGCCCAAAAAAGAGGACGAGGAGAGAACGACAGAGCAGCAGCAGCAGCAGCAGCAGCAGCGGCAGCAGGACGCGGGTAAAGAGAGATGCACCACAGTCAGAAAAGTTTATTAGCTTTAAGAAGTGACAACACACAGGTGTGTGACTTTTATAGCCCAATAAATGTCCCGTAAATGGCAAAATATAAAACTTTATTGTCCATTAAAATAATTAAGTTGCTATTTTATGTTATTTACCAAGTTGTCAGTGCAGGGCCAGCGCATGTCGGCCCGCTCTGTGCCTGCACTATCCACTTACATTTATCCTGCAATAATGTTTGAACTTCACTTTGCAAGAAGACAATATCCTCAAAATGCTGCATCCACAGCATTGCAATATTTATATGAATGCTTATACAGTCTAAACCCTCTACTGACAGTCTCCATTTGTCGCCTTACGCCAAACAAAGAAAAACAAAACTAATAATTATGATAATGATAGTGCCACTGCAGATGTTGAAACATGCTGCATATTTTCCACCTTTATCTTTTCACGTTTTTGTTCAAATAGGTTCATTATGGTTTAAATAGATGGGCTTCATTTAACAGGTCAGCGTGCAGCCCAGTTAATTCCATAAAGAGTTCACTGCGTTGTAAAGTAATTATCAGACCAAAGCTAAAACAGAAAGATAGTTTATTTCAAACATTATTCACAGACATCCGCATTATTTATTGTTCATTTCTGTAGGAGTAGGCTGAAGTTTAAACTTATGTTTCCCTACCCCTTTCATACGTGTTAGAATTTATTTGATAATGCCAAATATGACATAACAAACAAAAGAAATCAAAGAAAATAAAGTAAAAAAAATAGTAACAACGTCAACAAAGAAACATAAAAAACAAAAAGAAAACAACACAAAATAACAACAACAGTTTGTTCTTCTCTTTCATGGATGTCTAAGTGTAATTTCGTAGCACTATGTGACTTTTTCCTTTTTTTTAAGTGGCCAATAAAACCTTTCATATCACCATCATCTTTATTTAAAGCACATTAAAACAACCACAGCTGACACAAAGTGCTGTATTGGAACTACATCATAAAATTACATAAGATATAAATAAAGCCAAATGAAAGAAAAAGCAAACGTAAAATAATTCATTAAATAACTAATATAATTACAAGAGAAACTGAGTCTCGCTGAGGTTAAAAGACAAATATCTGTCTCCAACTGCAGTTTAATAATTCTACAACAGAGGCTCAGTTTGGCTGCTTATCAACACTGTCCTAACTCAGACGGAGATTTAGGGACTCTTTATTGGGTACACTCTGTATTTATTGCTGCTTGTTGGCCCTTAAAAATATTTATATCTTGGAAGGTGTCATAGCTACGTCAGAGACCACAATCATAATGTGACATGATGTAAAATTAGGCAAATAAAGGAAGGGCAAAATCAGTCTGGTGCTGTTCAAGCTACTCGGTAAAAACAGAAATATTAATATTGCTCTTTTAATAAAAAAACACTGCATCTACTTATGAGCTGTGCTTTTGGCAAGTGATGGTGTTTCTTCTTCTAATGAAGCAAAAATTGTGGCTTCATAAAAAGTGTTCCTGTTAATATTTTCTTTGGCCCAGATACACAGCAGCAGGCATGAAGTATTTTTACTTTCTGCAGGGTTGGTTGCCTTCTGTGTTTGGTTTACGTAAAACTCTGTTTCCTTTTGTGCAGAAAATCCATTAGCAAGTTGGATCCACGCCAAGTCGACCCGGAAGAAAAGGTGTCCCTACACCAAACACCAGACGCTGGAGCTGGAGAAAGAGTTTCTATACAATATGTATCTGACCAGAGACCGACGCCTGGAGGTGGCAGGACTCCTAAGCTTGACAGAGAGACAGGTCAAAATCTGGTTCCAAAACAGACGGATGAAGATGAAGAAGCTGATGATCCGGGAGAGGAGGAGTGTGAACGAATGATGGATTTAGAGAGCAAAGCTTTTTTTTCTAGCATCGGCAAGGAGCTGGTGAGGTTATAGCCGATAAAAGAGACACAGGGCTCCGACATCTTTAACATCAGCAGGCATGATCAGCAATGGGCTGTGGAGCTAACATGGCTGCTGGACAACTGCAGTGCTGAAAGTCTGCAGGGGAGACCAGGATGTGTTGCAACACACACACACACACACACACACACACTGCACTAACATATACGGGGAGGTATTAATCAGAAACATACCCATGAAAAGAGCAAAGACTTTGCTCTTTTCAAAACACATCTGCTTTTTGATAAGGTTGTATATCTCACATGTCCAAATCTGGAAACACCTGACAGGTACTTCACATAAATTCTCTGTGCTTTCTGCCAAAATGCGAATCGTGTTTGATGATTTAGTGCCGAAACCAGCATCCTCATGAAAGATTTGATTCCAGCGAGACGTGACTGAAGAACGAGGCAACTAATAAATAGGAATTTGATGGGTGAAAGCCTCAGCGTGTGTCTGTGAAGGCTTGGAAGAAGTCGTGAAGCACTTTGAAAGTATAACGAAGCTGAAGAGAGGAGATGAAATGTTGATTCTTGACTTTAGTTTTAAAGTGAATCTAAGTTTTCAAAGACCTTAACACTCACGTTACTGTCGCTGGATTAATATGTTTCATGTCAAAATGTGCTGTTCCACGTGAAACCAGTGGGATCATGTGAGCAGCACATGCTACTGTGAACTATTCCATGTTTACCCACATGCTACTACGGTGCATAACAAGACACACAGGAAGTAGAATGTGATGAACTTACTGGCCTGCAGTCAACACCTGGTTAATATAATGGTGATAATGTAATGGTGCTATGTCTATGTGCCTCTTCAGGATTGTTCCAAACTCACAGTAAAACACTGACCCATCCGAAAACGGGCGTCAAGAGTGTTTTACCATGATTACAAAGAGACAGATGTGTTCTCCCTGAAAGATATAATCAGAATAAGCTTCTTCTTTGATTTGTTTTTAAACCCGTGCATGTACAGTAGCCTTATGAACATATTTGCTGTTATTGTTGTTGTTGTCATTGTTGCTATGTATATGTTGTTACTGTGGGTCTAATGTGCAGATATGATCACGCCTGTATTCATCTACCAAACACACACACACACACACACACACCAGTCATGGCTAAGCTGTTACCTCCTGTCAGAATAAACAGCTACACTTCACAAGGATACAGAAACAGTCAACAGCTTTCACAGTGCTATCAAACTTGTTTCAGCATTTTTCTTCTTTCACTGCGATGAGATGAGTGAGAGGCAACAAATTCTCCTTTGGGAGAATGGGAACCACAGACTGCAGGCAGGCAGGCGTGTGCTGATGTGATGAAACATCTGCTCATTCAGGCTAAATATGCTGCTCATGAGCATCAAAATAAAAAGATGTATTACATGATTGATGATTATTACAGGGCCACCGTGTTGCTGTGACAAACTTATATATACTAATAATATACAATTATTATGAAGTCAAGCAGACTGTGGAAACGTTTTGACACGAGGCTGACGATAAAAAGGAACAGTGTCAAATACTAAATGTGTTTCATTCTGAATCCTCATCCAAGTCACACAGGGGCCTCGCTCTGTCTTCTCCGAGACACTAAATGAAACCTTCCACAGCCAAAGGCGGACATCAAACCCCAATCTTATCTTAGTAATGAAGGACAAAAAAAGTTTCCCCTGCAGGGCAATTTATTTCTGTCAGCTCAGAGAATAAGCAGCATGTCTCCACATGGCTCTTATTTCACAGCACAGAACAGAGTTATTCACAGGTGTATTTTGCATCGTATCACGTTTGGCTTGTGCACAACTCATCAAGATCCAAAGCTGCACAGGCTCAGTCTTCATTTACATACATAATGTATTACACAAAATACTGCTGCAGCTCACTGACCAGCCAACAGAATCACTCCTTCCTTAATGCAGACGTTTGCTACAGCCTGGAAAAAACCCTTGTATTGCTGAAACTCCATAATATGAAATCTAAATTAAAGAAACGTCTGTACTTTTACTAACCCTTCTCTGATTCGACTTGATTGACAGCATAGTATTTTAGATTACAAAACATGTACTGTATTGTAGTGATGTCAAATGATGTTCCTTCATATAGTGCCTCGTTGTTTTGCTTTCAACTCTCACTGTGCTGCTATGGCGTGTGTATTTCTCCCTTAAATAATAATAAACAGTATTATTTTTAGCAGTACTTTTAATACAGTGTAAACTGCTGCACCAACATTACTGCCCCCAATAATACAGTCACGCTACAGAAACACTATTATGGAAGAACTATTTTATTTGATCAGGATTCTAGTATTCCAGTGTCAAGGTGCGTGGCTGCTCTCAGGTATGCAGCGTGAGTTTCAGTCCACAGAGACATTTCTGCCTCGTAGCTTCCCTCGTTTATTGTGGCCATATAATCCGCTCAGCGCGCATCCTACTGCAGGGTCATAAAGCAACAGCATGCATTTGGAGAATAAACGTGACTTTCCCCCCATTCCGAACACACACACACACACACACATGCAGGCGCGAGAAGAAGGGTATCATAAAGTCATTTAGCACAGACAGTCATCGTGACTATATGGTTTTATTGGACACCCTTTCGTGCCTAGAAGCCTCCGCTGTCCCTCTTAATGTTAAAGTCATTGTCTGCAGATGAGACCAGACAGCCTCGGACGCACGGAGAACACAGGACACGGCTACTTTCACCAAGCGCTGCGTAAAGCTGTGAATCATATTCAGTGTCCGAGTTTAAGGCTGAAATGAAAACATTACACGTGAAATCTTAGTACCACAGTTTTTGTTATTGGTTTCTGAAATGACACAGAATTTGCTTCCATCGCGTAAGAAATACAGGCCTAGTGTATATTACGCACATGTTTCCAGATGGTTAATGAAAACGGAATTATTAAGAATAAACTAGATTCGAGCCTAAGGATGCAAGAAAATCTGTCTAAATATATAAATAAGCACAACGCAAGTGTGATAACGAATCTAAAACATTTGCCATTAAGGAGAATGAACGGGAGTAATTCCAGTGCTGCAGAAATGAACTGGTCAAATTATTGCTCCTGATGAAATGTTGATGCCAAATCTCAGTGTTGCACTGAAAGAACTGTAATAATACTGCATTTTAAGAACCACAATACATTATTATGCCTGTACTAGTGCAGTTCAGGATATTATGCCTGTTTTATTTTAATATTAGTATACTCCTACTTTAAAATGCAATTTACAACAAAAAGACTTAAAAAGAAACAAAGTGCCGCAAAATAAATGATGAGAACTCAGTTTTCCAATTAAAGCATGGTGCAGCTTCTGGATCAGGACAGGTGCAGTGACCTAGTCTGTCCGCTGGGCGGAGGTGTTGTCATACATGTGGAGGTCCTGCTCCTCCTGCGGTTCTATGGTGTAATGGTTAGCACTCTGGACTCTGAATCCAGCGATCTGAGTTCAAATCTCAGTAGAACCTCTTTTTCACAGCATATGTTACAGGAACCTTTTGGAATTTGGAGATAAATGCTTATTTCATCCGTTCTGTGTGTCCAGATACCACAGTCACACAGAAAGCACGGCGGAGAGAAATGTTCAGCAGGCCAGCAGGTACCGGCTGTGCACGCTATTTCCGCTTTCTGGTGCCTCTTCAAAATAAACTTTCAACCAATACCATCAGGTCTCTGCAGTTGACATGTGCGTAAATCAAAAGCACAAAGTGTATGCAAAAGTTGGAAAACGTACTAGTATATGAATACTTACTATATACTAGTATATAGAAATTCTGCATTTACAAATCTCTACTTGAGTAAAAGTATTAGCACGACGTGTACACAGGTAAGTACAGAGCACACAGCCCCTTTCTCGGTCCAAGCCAGTAGACTCGCATTTCTCAGACACTAGTGTGAAACGTGCTTCGTGCCTGTGGCTTATAGCTTACCACTAGATCAAAAATACACATTTGTTGGAAACCAGGAGCTCTCCTGACCTCATGTATATTCCAGCACAGGGTTTTTAGTTACATAAGTAAAAACACCTGTGGGGGTGGGCTGCCTTCCAATCCCCAGTAGGCTGATGCGCCGTATTTCTAACGTGAGTTATGTGTAAAATGAATGTAACGGCGCTGTTTGATGAATAAAAACTCGACTTTGAGTCACACCTTTCTCTCCCTCTCTTGTGCGTAAATAGTATTTAAACACATACATTTTATAGTCGAGAAAAAGAAGAAGGGACAACCCTGCAAAATAATTAGAGCGTGAAAGGCCTCCTCGGTGGTGTCGTGGAAAACAACGGAAGAAAATTATGGTTAGTATTGTAATTTAAAAACGACGCACTGCTCTGTGATAATGTATTCAACTCAGCATTTAATGCTGAAACAAACGTAAAGCGTTACTGAAAGACATTGTATCTATATTATCATAAAACCACCGTACAAACAAAAACTGAAAAGACAGTAGATCAACGTGAGAATTAATTCTGAGGCTTTGTTGCAGGATTTATTCTGCAGCGTGTGTTTGCTACTCCCAACAACGTCCATGACAGAAGCACGAATTTACTGCAGTCAGCTGTGATCTGAATTAATTCAGGAAAGGATGGTTGTGCAGCATTTTAAAACGAGGGAGGAGGAAAAAACATTTTATTCAAGCACAGAATAAAATCAAATCATAATCTCTTCCAGCATAGATCGAACTGAATATGTTACATGTATTATTATATTATTGTTATATTAAAACTATTAACTTAGAAACAATTAGATAATTTACCACAAATATCAGTGTGTTTATATTTGAATAAATGTGAATAATTTGTTCAGTGTTTCTGTAAATTATTTAAATGTATGTTATTATTCTGCAGATTTCCCTTTTTTCTGGTTAAATAAAGTTTAAAAATATAAAGAGTATGTGGAATAAAATAAAAATATTAAACAGGAAAGAACAGTATAACGGTGCAGTGCAGGTCTGGTGGATAAAACGTAATGTTTTTATTTTAATTCCAGCTGCCTTCAAATTACACTGTGAAATTAATGAAAAATGTATTTTTTCCGTGCTTGTATTATATGAGACATACGTCATAAGATACTTTTTCCGTTTAGATTACGTCACTCTCGTTTTCTGCAAAGTCGACAAAAACGAAAAAGCAGCAGGATTATAATATAATTCTCAGATTCATGTTAAACATCTTCTTTTTAAGTATTTAAAAAGTAAAATGATAATAAAGGGTGTGTTGCAGTTTTCTCTTTCCTTCAGTACAGCTGCCACAAAGTCCCATTTCTGTCTGCACCATTCACACACACACACACACACACACACAGGTCACAAAACCGTTTTACGATCCGGTGCAGGCCGCCATTGGCCGTTCACCGTCATGTGTGCGCGTGCACGCAGTGCTGCCTCACCCCGCGCGCTCCCGGTGGCACAGAACTGCTGCTCGGTGCCGCGCGCCTCCACAGACGGTAACTAATTCACTCTCTACATTTTTTCTCTTAATCTTCTGATATAAAATCGACATTTAGATTCCTTATTTATTTTGACTGAATGTATTATTGAACGTAAATGATAAGTTCGGCTGGTTTTCACACGTCAGACATGAAAAGACCGAACAGGCACAAAGATTTGTTTCTCTTTCTCCGTTTTCTCTTTCTGATCTGGCTCTTCTTCCCAAACTGCGCTCCGACAAAATGTCTTTTTTACAGATTTCGTAACTCATTTTATTGTTTAGTTTTTTCTGCTCAGTTTGTTTCATCTGGTTCTGTTCTGTTCTCAGGCTTGTGCAAAAGAGAAAATGGAGCCCAGCAAACTGCTCACATCAGGTACCAACACTGACACTGACATTTGAAATGCAGCTCTTTACAGTGAAAACAGTAGAAACTCACTGCTCTGTTAGAGACATATGCCTTATACAGGTGCGTTTCTCTGATTTCTACTGCTTCCAAGTGACCCAGCTCAAAAGAGCCAATGCAAATCTGCACCTCTGGTTCCTGTTGTACAACAAAGCAGATGCATTTGGTCACAGGCCGAATGCTACAATGTCTACACTCAAGTGTTAATCACACACTTCTATCCTGTGTAGTGAAGTACAAACAAAACTCTGTTTAAGAATATATGGTGCATGATACGAGGACAGTTTTTTAAACCTGCAGATGTGAGTTGTATTAATTAGTGCAATCTCTTTAAACAGATCATCCACAGTCAGAAAATCTTTTCTTCTATGTTTTTAATGCTCCTCTTCTTTCTTCACACTGCTTTTCCATACGCTCACGACAGGCCTACGCGGAGAAGCAGAATTTCTAGGTCCTCCTCCATAAAACACACTTGGACAGATGGACAGAATAGACAGAAGGAATTCTTTCCTCAATGGTGTTTTTGTCAATGACACTCTCTTTTTATGAGGGCAGCCTGGGTGCCATAGAGACAAAGACACTGAAAGACAGTGTTTGAATTTTATTTTATTTTATCCCTAAGGGCAGCAGGAGGGGTGTGAGAGATAGTGAGAAACAAAGACAGTATTTCAGTCGAGCTCAGGTGGCACTCAGTATTTACAACCTACTGCAATGCGGCAGCGAATCTCAGAGTGTTTCTATGTGTCACTGTGTGTGTGTGTGTGTGTGTGTGAGAAAGAGAGAGAGGGGAGAGAGAGAGGGGAACAAAGCGGAAAAAAGGAGATGGTGAAGACAGAGCTGCAGAGAATGAGGCAAATGTTAAACCCTAAGACAGGCCGATGGACAGAGCAAGAAAGAGAGACAGAAAAGCTACAGTTATTAAATAATGATGCACATTTCTGTCTGCAGGACGGTGCAAAGACCTCAGACTCAGCTGGACATTACCAACGAAGACAGCATCCTGCAGGTTTGTCCTGAGAGCCTGGTCTCACTGTAGATTTAGAAAAAATAAAGCACAATAACATGCAGAGATGCCAAGTTTTCGGTCATTGCTTGTCACAGATGTGTTTTGCCTGTAGTTAATAATGTGCTTATAATAACGTGTTTGTTATTCATCTGCTTTGCAGGATTTACCCAGCTTTGGCAGTTTGAGGTGAGGTGGAGCAGCTGACCATCACCGTCTGTTACAGGTAATAAAAAATATTAAGAACTAATAGAAAACAATTTGATTTAAATAGCATTGAGCAGTTTTCCTCCTTCTCCTCGTCACTCGATATCAGTTCCATAAAAACTAAGTGGAACTGGAGTAGACAAATAGTTGTCCCACACTGGCATTCTGATTTTAAGGCGGATTGGTTAAATTGTTAATGAACGTGGATCCTTGTTTATGATGAGAGTGCTATTGATGCAAGGAGCCACCAGGGGGTAGTAACAGTCCGGGCATAGGTGATAGACACTCTGCAGACGCTGCTGAAAGGGAAAAAAGAAATACACGATAACACACACGCACAGAGACAAACGTTGGAACACATTGATCCCATCTCCACAGATAATGCTGCTGAAGAACACCGTGGTTGCTGCGTCATTGGCAGAGCCCGACGGGTGAAAGGACGACACTACCCCGCAGCGTCCGTCTGTCATTGCGCTGTTAGTTCGGTTTTAAACACTAGATGGCGCAACAGACTCAAAGATCTTATCTTCATCAGCGTGCAGGTTTCAGCTCCATTTTCATCCAAATCAGGTTAAATGCCCCCTTACCCCCTCCGAGTTCATTCAGTTTGGAGGTCATGGGAATTCTCTTCTCCCAGTTACCTTGAATGCACCACATACACAGCTGTCCTGGGACATTTTCTTCAACTCTGGACGTGATTTTATATGTAACAGCAGCTAGGACGCTTTATTATTATGCCAAAACCAGCGCGCTATAAATCACAGATTCAACAGGAAGGTGGTTTGAAACCGGCCGCGTCACGTTACAGTGGATGTTTGAACACTAAGTATTGTGGCTGCAACAATCCTGAAATAGACGAGAATTAATCAAAGTATAAAAATAAACGATGCTAAAAAACTAGAAAACATAAAAAATATATTTACACAACTGCACGTAAAATGCGTATTAATTTATCTCTTTTAGATGATATGTGTTATAAATGTACTGATCAATATGAACATATTTTTAGTATCTTTAAAATACTGCAATGTATCGGTGTGACATTGTTGTGATACTTGTTCCACGCGGCCACAAAGCTGCTAAAGCAAGCAAAGCGGCGTGCAGTTTGACACACAGCCACACAGAGACCCCCAGACTGTTTTCACAGGGCCACTTTATGGTTTTATTGCTCCCCATTTACGGAAATCAAAGCAGGAAACAAATGCTCCAAACAACATTCCAGAAACATCCGGAAAAATGCAAACAGCGTTTAGTCTCTGCTTGTTCAGGAGGAAAGGTCTGCGCAGGACGACAGCCTGCAGACTCCCCGTTTTACGCACATGATTTATCATTTTTACGCACGGCTTTACGCAACAAAAAACTCATTCGCGCACTGAAATTGAAATATGTAGTGTTTTTCTTTTTAGATAGAAAAACTTGAAACATAAAAGTAGGTTTAAAATGAACCTGAAATAGGAAAAAATAGCAACCACTCAACCCCCGCTATTTAAGTTAAATGCACACAAGCAGCACAGCCCCCCAGAGATTAAAGGGTTTTTTTCTTTGGCGCCATTATCGAATAAAGTGGTTCTTGGTGCAGGGTCTAATAATTTATGAACCCACGAGGGAGTAGCGAAAAAAACTGAGCACGTGACGGTAATAAAGTGTGTTTTATTGCCCGCGGTTTGACAAGCCCCAAAATATAACTCAGAGAGAATAGCCGACAGGCGGCCAGATGGGATTGGTAGCCGATATTTGTCCGAAATCAACAGAATGCGCTTTGTGTTGCCGAGAGAAACGGCGGAGACGGTTCCGATGATCAGCTTTGATCCGCTCCAGCCGGGACCGTACAGTAACGCACGAGCGCTGCCTAATGCGAGATCAGAACAGAACAAGTAAGTGTGTCTTCTTTTCATTTTTGGCACAGATATGAAGTTATGACTGTAAGCGGTGGGGGGCGGATAGAGGAGCTGAGTTGGGGGGGGGGGGTGTTTCCCAAATGAAAGCGGTGGCCCGGGACCCCACCAAGGGCCCTTGGATGAAATTACATCCACTTGTAGATCATATATAAATAATTTAATTATCACTCTTTTTCTCTTGGACACTTGTAGATAAAAAAAAACCCGGGTTGTGTGAAATTCAGGTATAAAAACCAGCTATAGATGTTTTCTGTTGTTTTTTTGGTCTTGAGCTAAAAAGTCAAATATTACTTTGTAAAGTTTCAGCTCGGAGCTCGATCTGGGTTCACGATCATTTTCGTCATTTTAAATGTTAAAATACCAGAACTTACATGTTCTTAATAAATCAGCAACGAAAATGTTCTTACAGCCAAAAACATTCTAGACTTTTAGCGATTTAGCAATGTTTGGTTTTTAAGGACTCTCTCGAATATTCTTACAGGTTTTATTCTGCTGGCTATACTCACTCACAGAGTTCAGACAGGCTTGATACCACAAATAAAAAAACTCCTATGAATTCATTTAAGACAAAAGAAGACTGTGTTTTAGCATATTTTGTGCCTAACCGCGCGCGCGCGCGCGTGTGTGTGTGTATACAGTAGCACAAAACCAAACCTTATCCATATGTGGAGGTGGAGGAGGATTATCAGGCTCATGTAGAGGATTCTGACAATCAATCTTTCCCATTGGGCGCAATAATCTTTACTTGCTGCATCTTGCTTTAATTATTATATTCTGGTCGCGCTGGTGTCTGTGTGGATATATTAACACAGGAGTTCAGAGATGTCAAATGTTACAGCTGTCTCCTCAGCAGCCTTTAAACAGAAGCGAGGAGACAGTAACATGGAGGACGTCAAAACCGAGGTTCTGTTTCATTAATGCGTATTTTAAACCACATTTCTACACATAATATTCCAGGCTGCAGCATCGCGACGCAGACACTCTGAGAAACTGAAGGACGAATCTGTACAGAAGCTTTTTTTTATTTCATCGTGTTGCGGCCGAATTAAAAAGCAGCCTACAGTATTCACAGTTTTAATAAGCACAATAAATAAGCTGCGTGTACAGACCGTTTGTGAGCTTATTCACGACAACATGCAGGTTTTGATGTGGACGCGGCACAACCTGGTTTCTAATTATTAGTATAGTTATTTACAAACTGCGACACATAATTGTTATTAATTTACTAAATATCCTATTGTACATAACATTTACATTCTACATAGATTGAGTAAATAATATATTTTTGAAGTTCTGTGATTCGCTTAATTTGAGCCTTTAGATTGATTGGATTAAACGTAATCACGTAATTTAGAGATTAGACGTGCTGCGGTCTTCTCCGATTAAAACACGGTGTAACCAGCGAATTTAAAAAAATCCACTTTATTTACAGTCACATGTTGCGTCTTCAACATTTTCGCACCGGTCAGTGTTACAGTGCGAGACGGTGCATGCGGGTTCCCATGCAGGGCTAGAGGTCGCAGTTAATGTCTAAACCGGGTTAAAGCTGCTCTCTGCTCGGCTTTGACCCGGCAGAGGGCCGGGGGCGGAGGGGTGAGCCGGCGGTCAGCCTGTCTAAGATGAAAAAGTGAAACGACCCCAAAAAGAAAAGCCACATCTGAATGGCTTTATATGACAGAGCCGACTCGGGACGAGATGCGAGTTTATCCCCGGAGTAACGGCGGCGAGCGGCTGCGCGTGCGCCGTGCTCACGAGCTGCAGGAGAAACTAAAAACTCACCAAAAAATAACCTGCAGAGTGAAAACATTTAGTCTAGGAAACACGTAAAAAGGAGGGAGAATACTCCACCAGACACTCTTGGGTAAGCAGGTCCTAGAGGAAGAAATCAATGAACTATATTTCTGTAATGACCTCGGGCTCATTTTCTCACACGGTAACCCTTTGATTGCGCACTAGCGTTGCTTTTGCACAACAATAATCCACAGAGAGAGAGACAGAGGGAGAACCCAGCGGAACAATGGCCCCGCGACTCCCGCAGGCCGCGTGAACTCTGGATGGTCCCCAGCGCGGGCCCCTGCGTGGCCCTGTCCAGCGCAAGGACTAATGAAACGGTGAACCAGCGGTCAACGATTCTGATTGACCCTCTGGCGACCTGACGGCAGCTAGGCTACATTCTTAAAGGAAGAATGCTCTTTCAAAAACCGAAACATCACTCTGTTGTTGTTGTTGCCTCTAAAAGAAGTCCACCAAAGTTCAGAGCTGGGGAACCCCATTCAAAAGGTGTGCGCTAATGACTCCAGCTCCAAACCTCTTTTTAGCAGGAGAATTTGGGCTGGAATAATTGTGAAAAATGAAAGTTTTAGGTCAAAGTCCTTTTTCACTTCAGTCATGGATTAATAGTCTCAGATGAATAGATTTTTGTTCATTAGGCTTCTCTAAACGCTGCATTTCATTTATCAACCAAATCAATCTGAACTGTTAAGAATCAATAGATTTCTCACTGTTTAATGTGAAACCAATCGTGCTTCACGTAAAGTTTAGCTTTGCCTCTCACTCCATGCAACCCGCTCTCCTTTTGCTTAAGCAACAAACGGTTCAGAGCACAGTTTTCACCAACCACTCACTCAAACGGACATGGGAATTTAGTAAACGTAAACAGCAAAAATGACTGTCTGCCAGAGCACAGAAAATTGCCTGAGGGAATAATGGGAAACAGAAAATCTCTGTTGTCTTGACCTAAATTTACAGTAAATACCCTTCACTTGCACAACTTGTGAATATGTTGCAAGTAAATGTCATCAATGTTCTTACTGTGCACAAATAAAGACGTGATGTGTTGGGAATCAAAAACAAATGCAGTACAGCGTGGGCATTGAAATCGAGTTACAAAGAGTACGTACTGGTATAAAAAGCGACTTTTATAATGCTAACAACATGCGATGACTGAAATAATGACTGAAACTTAAGCCTCTTTGGATGCCGTCACTTGTTAGATGTCAGACATCTGCAGGGGCTGGAAATGCATCGTGAATGCATTTAAGCACAACCTGAACAAGACGTGTAGACGTGCCCTCGGGGCTGTGTCCTTTCAGGCACTGCGATCTTCAGCGTGAGGTGCAGGCCAAGTTCGAAAATCACCATTAGCCACTGTTGGGATGCTGGTCACGTCTGCCTTCTGGCTGGTAGCTTGTTTACCAGCAGCGTTGGCAGGTGACCAGCCATGTTTTAGCTGTGCCACATGGGCACTGTGGGTAGAATAGAATAAGAATAACGTGGAAACTGTGAGACAAATAGATTCACCAACTGCTGTGGCCTGTACAATAAAGACAACATGTCTCTGCCTAAAAGTAATGACATGCAATTTAAGAAAAGCATAAGTCACCTGTAAAACCCGATGCAATCCAAACAGCTCACACATAACTGAGTGCAGCATTATGACTGCATGACACAGTCGGCGAGGTATTAAATCAACTGTGTGTTTATTGTTGAGATTGTAGTTTACAACTGGACTGCAATATGTTGACACCCAAAACATTTGCAAGCATGAGTGTGGAAGCACATTAGAAACACATTTCAAGACAATGCAGCAGAGTACGAAACCAATAAAACACATTCAGCTAAACGCCTCCTAGATATTTTACAGGATTGGATCAGAATATAGAGAATATCTGATAAAGTGACATGGCCATAAGTAGTTACTACCAAGAACAGTCCCACGAGTTAGGATAGTTTATCATGAACCTCCACACTACCTTTGACACACACTTTGATACAGTAAAATTCACAGACAGGACGAGGTGTCAGCCTCTGTTACATCACACCACTTTCCATCTTCTTCTCCTACTGTGTTGCAAACCAGAGTTTGGTTCCAGCCCAGGAACCATTTTGTCCACGGTGCACCGCTGAGGTTGCCAGCCTTTCGACTTAGATGGTCTCGCTTGCTTACAGTAATTACACATATGTATCAAAATTAACGTGCTACGCCCATAATGACTTATTGATGTCAGAAAGCTGCACGCTATACAGCACCATTAATGGTTTCAATAAATTATACAACGACACTGATACATCACGCGGTGAACACTGCGAACATGCACCCGGCGAAGCAGCTGTAATTACTTCTAGGTGGAACAAAACAAAGTCGTCAGCAGCCAGCTGTGAAGAGAACCTTTGCCTATACATACCCTGTAGAACCGAATGTGTGTGGAGCTGCCTCAGTCACAGATTGGGTTCTAGGGGAGTCTATGGGCGATGACTAACCGTCTGTCAAGAAGGGGAACTGATGACTGTTCACGGTGCACTCACTTTGCCAAAGGTACACGTTCCTCCTCTGTTCCGCTTTACACTCTCGTGCATTACAAACTGCAGTGAGGTGAGTACGATGGCAGTCTGTGCTCCAGCGCCTGATGGAGCAGAGGGGTTTGCACACACAGGAGACGCTGTGATTACGCCACTGTATGCTGGAATTATGGTCTGTGCATTTCGCTCTGATTACGAAATGAAATCAAAACATGGCATGAAGCTGAAAAGAGGGAGCATCTGAGTACAGATGTGCACATAGGTTGCTTGCTGTCCTTATAACATCACACTCAATTTAAAAGCTATTGCTGCTGCGTTTCTATTTGTGCACAGTGACCGAGGTGACACATTCAGATACAATATGATCAATACTTGGCTGAAACCCTCCCGTGGGGCAGCTGACGTTAATGCAGATGTTGCTTTCTTTATAAACGAGCACTTGCCCTCCCAGTACGGTGGCGGTGGAAACTGGATGCATTAAAAGCAGCACCGGGGTAGGTCGGGGCTAAATACTGAGTGCTGTGTGTTATATAAGTGGATAATAACTAATAAAATGCCACAATATTTTTTTAATATTGTTTTTCCATTATTAATCCGAATGTTAAAAGTAACTGCATCTGTCAGTATAAATGTAAACGTATTTGAACTGAATATAACTTTAGTACACGAGTTACTTCTCACTGCTGTTTAAGGCTTTGCCTGTTTGGGTAGCTGACACCAGTCCACTACTGCCTGCACAAAATGTCTAAACGGACAGAGGCAGGTGAAGCTTTGTCACTTTATTACCCGTCTGTGGTCTTATCGGTCATTCATTATGAGCCATTCCAAACAAACGACTCATTAGTTAAGACAGATTAAGCTCATATAATCCTCAACTGTATGCCAAACTCTTCAACCTGATTGCAGTTCCCACATGAGCTCCATCATTTCCCCAGCTGGACAGAGACGTTTTCTTTTCTCCTTAGAGGCTGCGTTACGCAAAGGTATTGGTACAAGGCAGGAGTTATTAGTAGGGTTTTGGCTTGAGCATCACAACTTCAGCTTCCTTTTAGGAAGCTGAAGTTAAGTGCAACTAAGGGTATAACACTGATTTATTGTTCATTCTTTAGTGCAAAGATGATTTTTTTAGAGCTTGACATTTGTCATTTAGCATGTTTGACAGCAACGACTTCGTTTTATAACGAGAGCATCTTCACGCATGCGTGTAGGAATCGCTATTCTTCGTGTGAGGGTTTACGTTTAACATATTCTCACTTATCTCTTTCACTTTTTTCGATTTTGCATCAAGTATAATTCACTTTTCTTTAACCTCCTGTCGCATTTTTCTCTCGTTCAGCATCATTTTTTTCGGGCAACGCATAAAAAACCCTCCTTTTAAAAGCTGGCTTGGTGAACAGGACACCTCGGGCTGACCTCAGCCTAACAAAGCCAACTACTAGTCACTGTCTCGGAGCCTTTTATCCCATTCTTTTATTGGAGACCTTTCTGACCGGTCACGTTTTGTTGTCTCTCCTTTGACTCGCCACAAGGCCAAATATGGCCCCACCGTCCCCCAATATGGGCGAGATTAATTTTTCAGCTCTGGCCATCTGTGTGGGGGGAAAAGTCGGTGCGCTATAAGTCATAAATCTACAGTCCGTGCAGCGATTTCAATAGGTGCTGAGCGCGGGAGGGGGCCCGTAGATAGATAGATAGATAGATAGATAGATAGATAGATAGATAGATAGACAGAATGATAGATAGATAGATAGATAGATAGATAGATAGATAGATAGATAGATAGATAAGATAGATAAGATAGATAGATAGATAGATAGATAGATAGATAGATAGATAGATATACAGATAGATAGATAGATAGATTTTGTCTCTTTGGATCCCTGTCTTTAACGTTTACAAACATCTATGCTTAACTATTTCCCCCTGAATCCTCATTAACCTTATAATGATCATTTTTTCCTTCAAATTATCCCATTACGTCTGACATAAACAAAACAACGTGCCGCCTCTCATTGGCTGGCCGCAGGGTCACGTGTCCCGCGCGGCCGTCCGTCTATTTGACAGCCGCAGGATGGCTCGATGCCAGAGGGGGAAAAAGAGACAGAGAGAGGGGAGAGAAAGAAAAATTAGTATTCTCCTACCAGCCTCGCTATAAATCAATCATGGAATCCTACGTGGTGAGCTGTAAATATGCTGAGCCGCAGTTCCCGCCTTGTGAAGAAGATTACAGTAATTTTAGTGACCAAGGGGGGTATTACAACAACCCTCAGGACAGTGGCAGTTATGTAGGGGGCTATCAGCAGCCCTTGCAACCCCACCCGCCTCCATACACACCACAACAAACCTGCTATCAACACTCATTGCAGGGCCGCCGCCGGGAAGATGCAGAGGACCACTTGCAGCCCCAAGGTGAGCCGTTCCCCGGCTACAGAGAGACAGACGCCCCCGGCAAAGACAGATTCCCCGTGGGTGACCTGGAGTGTCAAGCCTGGATGACCTGTGCAAAGCCCGCTCAGGTGCAGAGGAAAACGGCCTGCCAAAGCAAAGAGAAGCCCCCTATTGTTGTCTACCCCTGGATGAAGAAGGTGCACGTCGCTCATGGTAAGATTTACACCTTAGTCTCCTGTCCACACGCATTGCATTTCACGTCCCCATCATTCCCGTTTGAGAGATTTAGCACTTTATTTCTTTCCTTCTTTCTTTCTTTCTTTCTTTCTTTCTTTCTGTCTTTTCGCCCTCAGTGTTTTCTCCATTCATGGACACCGTCTTTTGTTGTTGAGTTATTTATGATCTGAGTGAGAAGCAGGGAGAATTACAACCCCTATAAAGTTTTATGGCTCTGTCACAGTGTGTGTGTGTGTGTGTGTGTGTGTGTGCGCGCACTCGTATTGTAGCTGGTGTCCAAACGTGAAGGCCTGTTAGAGTAAAAGCTGTATCTAGGATATTTTCTCAGTGAACCACAAACGAGGATTAACACAAATTACCATGCGATAATAGCAGCAGTAACATTTAAAGAAATTATTGAAATGCAGGATATATTCATGTTATTTTTGCTAAACTGCTGTCCTAGTTAATTATAATATAATAAAATGAGCAAAATGAAACATAATCAAGTGAATATGAACATACAATAAACCTTCCATGTATTCTTCCGTTCTTTACATTTATTATTTGTAGTTAATCCAAACCACGTGGGACCGGAGCCTAAGCGGTTGCGGACGGCCTACACGCGCCAGCAGGTTCTGGAGCTCGAGAAGGAGTTCCACTTCAGCCGGTACCTCACGCGCCGCCGCCGCGTGGAGGTGGCCCACGCGCTCTGTCTGTCCGAGCGGCAGGTAAAGGTGTGGTTCCAGAACCGGCGCATGCGCTGGAAGAAGGACAACAAGCTGCCGAACACCAAAGGCCGGAGCAAAAACAAGAAGGCGACGGACAACAACAACAACAACAACAACAACAGCAGCAGCAACAGCGACAACAGCAGCAGCGACAGCAGCAGCGTGAAGGCGGTGATAACGGTGTGATGGCAGGAGCAGCCTTGTTGGCGCCGTTACTCTCCAAAACTGATGCGACCGCGTTAACAGCGTTTATTTATGGGCTTTAAAAACGAGTTCATGTATTTGAATTGCTTTGAAATGTTTATGTTGCATATATAGAGGCTGCATCCAATTTTACTCCGATATTTAATTATTTCATTTAAAATCTTTGAGGCTTACATTTAGATTTGCAACTAATGTTTTCAACGTATTCATCTATAGAAAATCAGTTAAAAAAACGACAGCAAAAAGTGAAACGTGTTCATCAGAAGAGGTCGTTAAATCATATTTTGTTTGTTTGCAGAAATGTTTTAAATAATAGCAGGACATATGTTTGAGGTATAAAACAACAATCCTTTGCCATTCCTGCATAAACATTACATTAACAATACAGATTATTGTTTACATAATTATTGTTTATTACATTACAATACACATGTTAAGCAGATTAGTGTTCGTTTCCTTCATATGGAGTCAGATCAGTCTGCTAATGTTGCAGCTCTCACTACATTTAGTAACATTTCAGGACTGTAGATTACGTCATGCTCACACATCCGATAGTAAAGGCGCAAAAGCACAGGGGCTGCAGGGGCGAACGAGTTAAGATGGTGTGTTTGTGGAGAAAAACAGGGTTTTATTTCTACAGGGTAAACATAAAACAGGGTTTTATTAGAGCTACCTAAAATATTAACTAGACTAATTTATGAATGTGCACATTAGTAAAATGTCGTTACTGGCGCTTAAAGGGGGGAAACAACAGCGGCTGACCTGCAGAAAGGTTGGACAAATAATAATTTGGCTTTTATTTTGTACACAGTGGAAAAGCCAAACATTGCTTATTTAGTAGGATATGTAGCCATATGATGCAGCTTTTTAGTCTCCAAAAAGTGAGTA
This sequence comes from Microctenopoma stevenorrisi, assembly GCA_032270685.1. Taxonomy (NCBI): domain Eukaryota; kingdom Metazoa; phylum Chordata; class Actinopteri; order Anabantiformes; family Anabantidae; genus Microctenopoma; species Microctenopoma stevenorrisi. The sequence goes on along the minus strand of JAUMTR010000007.1, from coordinate 16,327,261 downwards.
AAACATAGGAAGGGAAAAGACGTTTTTACGCGGGGGAAATAAACAACCAAATTGAAGGCACGACACTGACTCTTTAAGTCCAACAAAATTTCTCAGGGTTACAGGGTTTCCAAGGAAAATAACTTTCTGAAATGTTTGACTCAGCACCGAGAGGTTTAAAACAGTCCTCTCCTAATTAGCATTTTTAAATATGTTTTCTCTTTGTTTCCAGTTTAATATGCTATTGATTTGTATTATAGTCTACGCCAGTACTTATTTGTATCATTTAGAAGCATATTTTATTCTCTGTAGCAGGCGTCATATGTTCTTTTGTACGTGTAAGAATTTTATATGTTGCAATGTTTTGATAAAATACTTAGAAGATAACAATAAAAAAATGTTTCCAATGGCAAAACTGCGACTTCTTTTTTCTCTCTCTCTCTCTCTCTCACACACACACACTCTCTCTCTCTCTCTCTGTGTGTGTGTGTGTGTGATGGGATGATGAATGAAAGAGGGCCCACGGAAATGACGCTTATTTATTTGCGGTTTATGAATGAAAGATAAATTCACATCTTTATTTTTGAGTCAAACAGAGAGGGAATAATATATCACAATATATCACACCCAGTCTATGTCAAAATGCATTTGGGAAATATATAATTTAATGGAGCATTCTCTTTACCATACACGCTATTTCACAGCCATAATTTAACAGAGCATCAGGCTACCTGGGGTGAGCCAAGACAAATATCTTCTCCGTGATGTTTCAGCTGAGACACCTTTTAAATGTGGCGACTTTCTCCCGTGGGAGGATTTAAAATGTGCTCCGAATTACTCTGCAGATCAACGGTAATCCTTAGTGTTTAATCATCGGGGCGATAGTTTGCTTAACTGCTGTCTTAAACAAAGATGTAGTAGCGTAAAGGACCCGGAGTTGGAGGCAGCTGACTGAAATCTTTCTTCAAACGCTAAACTTAAGTTAAAATGTTTAAAACCACAGTTAACTTATGGTTTTCTTTTTAACCCGGTGAAATGATGACATTAATAACACCCCAAAGTCTTTAAATGTAAGCCGCATTGCAGGTGTTTTTCTATATGGATCAAATAATTTTCTAAGCAATAAGGAAACCTCTGTGCGCTTTTACGCACAGGAACGAAAAGAGTCGCTTATAGTTCAGAGAAGCCGTTTCTCTGTTTGAATGTGCATGCGCGGTGGGACTGAACGGAAATGAGCACGGGGACTCATTAATTGGTGACTTCCGGTCGAGACGTGGTAAATGCAGGAAAGACACAACGGGGCTGAGCAACTTGAAATATCTGTCGCTTGCTGGAGATCCACATAGATATAGTCAAACCAGAAAAAGGTTTGCAAGACTGTGCTTCGCTGCAAGCTTTTTTGGTTCCGCTATGGGAAATACTATTGAATAAATCAATGTAATACCTCAATACAATCGGTACACTTATTTAATTATGTGAATATTCAGCAATAAAATACATCCACATATTCTCATTGAAAATACATTTATGTTATTCACCTTCAGGAAAAATATATTACAATAACAATTCACGTGGCCTCCTCTTTGTATGGAAATTAAAAAAAACATTTTATTTTTGAATGGCTGAAATAAATCTGTTTGCGCTCGGTGACATCGTGTTCATCCTGCAGACCTACCTTACTGGCTCTGGTGACACAGGACCGCCCCCGAGTGGGTGCATTAAGCGCTGCAGCCTGGAAGTAGAATTGCAATAGTATGTTTTATAAAAGCTGGTTCGAGCTAGGTCACTTAAAAATTCTCACATAGGGAAACAGCTTACATGGCAATACATATGATAAGTTAAAATCATTCACATCACAATTTAAAGAGTGCTAATAATAATAAATACATTTGGAAGCACTGTATTAGACTGCCTTTTTGAGTGTTTGTATGATTTTGTCCAGTCTGTTTGCAATGCTTTTGTTAAAGCAGGAACAAGATACTGCATTTATTCTCATAAACGTTTATGGCAAGCTGTCACAATAATCAACCTGGTGCGGTGGAAATTAGTCATACTGTTGACAGAGAGGAACTAAATATTGGAATGCATGTACGCCTCCGGACAGTAATTGCGTGCGGACCAGTCAGAGACTGCAGAACAAGTGCTTGCCCTTAAACTTGTATACAACAGAACGGACCCCGGCTTTCCTCATAATTATTATTTAGCTATAAGGACATTACAACAGCACTATGTCTCTTGCGGCAGAGGCGTTCGTGTCGCAGATTGCAGGTAACGTATTGACTTTGCCCAGTGTTCCTAGTATTGTTTATTTAACATTAGCTAATATTAGCTTGTTAGTTGTTGCCAGCGCCTGAAATGTAGCGTTTCCCTAAAACTCGTTTATTCAATTTAAGTGACCGTGGCTTTTTAACATAGCAGTATATTTTATCTGTAGCTGTAACTGTGGCTGCCCTTGTCCATCTCCTCCTAGATTAGCTAGGTTAGCCTAGCTCTCCGGCAGTTCTGTCACACTAGCTACCTGTCCTGGTTCGTTTACTGCGTTTAGAAAATATTTTAAAAACACATCGTCACTGTCGTTGCTGATCGGATCAATATAAATATTACAAATCCATCGTATGGCAACGTATTAAATCTGGAACAGTTCCGGGTGAGTAAACGTAATGACAACCGCACGCAGAGTGAGAAAACACGACCTCTTTTACTGAAATGCGGCTAAATTTAAGTAAACGGCAGATTTAACTCGGTGAATGGAGTCTTCCTCGTTGTGAATGGGGCGTACTTTGCACAATTTTTGGTCACGACTGCCCCATAGTGGCCGAAGATTATACTGCAACAATAACGAGGTGGCGCCGTAGCCTGCTGTAATGTGACTTCCAGCCGTGTGCAGCAGTAGTGAGCGCAGTGAAACCGCGCAATGCACCGTTCATCGAAAGAGAAGAAATGATGGGCCATCTTGCGTTTGGTTTTGTTATGTAGGACGTAATGGAAATAATCGGCAATCCATCAGAATAAGTGGTGTTTCAGTTTATGTACGTACGGGCCCAGAGTACTCCTTATTTCCCTGAAAGGTTACGGACACATTGCTCCTTCCTCACACGTGTGCATATGATGAATATCTGTTTGAAAAGCAGCTTAGCTTGCATCAGATATGTGACAGTCTGAGGAAACACTCCGTGTGGCTGTGTCTGTCGGTGCAGCCATGTCATCACAACCCTGTGTAGAGGTTACACACACGTCCTGTGGATTCACACATGCAGTGGGAAATGTAAACGCACGGCAGGATTATTTTGAAGTGGTACTTTAAAAGTACTGTAAAGTAAATACAAATACCAGAAATACACAAAAAATGAATATTGAGTATATGTATTTTCCCTCAACTTCTATTAAATTCGATTTTTAGCATTTTAATCTTACGTCTGTTTTTGACGTTATCAGCTGCTGAGCCCTGGCCTGAAAATGCATCCTTGTACCAGCCAATGAAAGGTACGTTGGCATTGGTCCGAAATAAAGGAGACATCACGGGTTGTTTCTCCAGACACGTGTTGTTCACATTATTCTGTTGTTTTTACAGAAGACCAGATCCTGCTGTCAGACTGCGCCTCGTCTCTCGCCGTTCAGGTAAACCTCTGTTTATTCTGCTGACTGATTTCTTTCCTGCAGCCACGATGTCCTAATCATAAAAATACCGTTCTTCGTGCAGGCCTACCTCAGGATGTGTGGTCTACCAGTGCAGGTAGTTTGCAGAGCAAATGCTGAGTACATGTCTCCGTCCGGTAAGTGCGCACACACAGGAGCTGTGGAAGTGAACTCCCTTGTTTTGTCGTGATTTGAACACAGTACTGGATGATTGGATGACTTCATATCTTTTGCCTGAGAACAGTGTGGACAATTTGAAACTCCAGCTGATGTTCTGACCTCTATCTATTTATAGGTAAGATTCCCTTTATCCATGTAGGGAACCAGGTAGTGTCAGAACTTGGGCCAATTGTGCAGTTCACTAAAGCTAAGGTGAGCAGCGCGTGTACTGACACTGAAGTCCTTATTGAATGAAACACTGTCTGTTTGTGTTCAGAGAGCTTTTTTTGAGGAATCTGATGGTGTCTTGATGTTTTTTGCGTTAAGGGTCACTCATTAAGTGATGGCTTGGATGATGTCCAGAGAGCTGAAATGAAAGCCTACATGGAGCTGGTCAACAACATGCTGCTTACTGCTGAGGTGCACAGACAAAACATGCTCGCCTGAAACAATTTCCTAAACCAGTACAAGAGTGATTGTCAGTATATCTGGGTAACATTGTCTCATTTAAGTCTCCTGTCGTCTTTACAGTTGTATATCCAGTGGTGCGATAACGCTACAGCTGCAGAGGTGCGTGTGTGTAGTTTCTAGACATTATAGATACAATTCTGCTGTGATTATTGTTTGCCTTCTAATCATATGATTGTGTTTTGTGTAGATCACGCGTTCCAGATACGGCAGTCCGTACCCGTGGCCTCTGAGTAACATCCTCTCCTATCAGAAGCAGTGGGAAGTTCGCAGGAAGATGAACGCCATTGGCTGGGGAGGAAAAAACCTGGAGCAGGTTAAACGCCGCCCACATATTTTACAGCTGTTTTCAGGAAAAAAAAGATGACAAGTTGATAAACTCTGTTTTATCTCTGTGTTTCAGGTTTATGAAGATGTGAGTCAGTGCTGTCAGGCTCTCTCTCAGAGACTGGGAACACAGTCATACTTCTTTAATAAACAGTATGTATTCTGGTGTAGAAGATTGTTCTCCACATGTTTTTGCATGGACCTCATCCCACTGTTGTAATCATGTGTGTGTTGTAGGCCCACAGAGCTGGATGCCTTGGTGTTTGGTCACCTCTTCACCATACTGACGACCAGGCTGACCAGCACCGAGCTGGCAGAGCGCATCAAGAGCTACAGCAACCTGCTGTCTTTCTGCAGACGCATCGAACAGACTTACTTCGAAGACAAGAGTTCCTGAACGGCTGAAACATCTCATCTTGTACATTCGGTCTCATTCCCAATCTCACTGCAGCGCTGCAAGAAGTCTGTTCCTCAATGATTCTCTGTTTCCTCCCCCCTTTTTGCTTGTACGTTGTTACAGGACAAAATATTTCAAGAAGGGATTTTTGTTTGTTAATACAAACAGGTAGCATCAAAGTACCCAAGAATAGATGTGAATCATTTTTCAGGCTGTTAGCATCAGCATGTAGATTATGTTCACAATCATTAAAAGAGATTCCAAGATGCCACGGAGCATTTCCCTTATTACAGAAACGAAATACAAACATTGATGGTGATAATTGTAATAACTTTCCAGAAGATCTGAGATAAAAGTTAGAGGCTGGACAGAAACAAGCACTTGTATTTATTTGTAAAAAATCAGCTGTTTCTAGCACTGTGTTCCACAGATCTACTTTGTGATGATGTGTATGTGCTCTCATGACACCCCCCCCCCTCCAGGAGTGTTTGCATACTTTAAAAATCCAGCACTTGTATTTGTTCTGTAGGTGGTGACTTAGTCCTGCAGTTTTCCCCATTGTTGTTTTCTCTGTGTGAATAGAAAGTGCCTACAAAATAAAAGCAGTTCAACTCAACACACCTGGTTGTTTCCTTAATGAAAATGCTGTGGTTTTAGGATAGAAATCCAGATTTTCTGTAATGCAATGGAACAGCTCTGCCAGTAAATCTGTCCTTTCAAGCCAGAAAACTTTTAACTGGAAAACACGCGTTTCTGATTTTCTTCTATTTCACACACTAGGAGCTGAAAATATCAGAAATTGCTTTGAAAACCAGAACATCTCTAAACACTGCACTGTCTCCATGCATAGAAGGTGCTGCTGTTTAGTTACATCATAAAGACAGTCATCATTTACAAATCCACGTGCACACTTCTTCAGTTTGTCGTATGTGCACATACCGAGCTCTCGTGTGTTGTGTTTCCAGTGAATCTATCTTTGGCGCTTGATAACACACGTTGCATTCGGCCCCTGGCTCTCATACAAGCAGTGGCCAACGTCTGATCACCTCCAGTTGCCCTTGGGTTGAGAAGTTTGCACGTCTGTCTTCCAGGTTTCCTGTGAGGTCAAAGTTTGACCTTCGAACTTGCTGTGTGCTGTGACATCATGAGGGACGACCTGTAGTGACCGAAACACGGCTCAGTTCGAGGTCATCGGCCAGACAGACGGACAGACAACAGAGGTCAAACAGAAAGACATCTTAAGAGGCAGGGTTCACCAAAGGCCACAGGATCTACGAATCCTTTATCTAGGAAAGAAGACCTGCATTAAAACACCTTTAATCCCACTGAGGAGACCTGTCCAAGGACAACACAGCCTCAGACACACAAGCTAAAAACAGAGGCAATGAATAAAGAAATGGGTCTTATCTGCATGAGGGCTGCACACATATGTTTTATTAAAGTCATTAAACCTAACTGAAACTTCTAAAGGGCTATTTTCATTTTTTTATTTCAAGTCAACTCTGAGAAGGTTTTATATCCCACAGAACGTCTTCATGTTCAACAACTGGTCAACTCAGATGAGCAGAGTTTTCCTGTCTCTGCTCTGCTGCAGGAAGAGGCCACAGGATGCGGGGCAGCCTGTAGACAGGGGGTCACCACAACTTGTCCCCTGGCTCTCTGACCTTTGTCTCTGCTTGCTTTGGAGACGCTGCGCTCTCCTTCGTGCTCTCTCCAAACTCCTACCAATCATGGCTGAAACACAAACCAGGCGAAACAGACAGCGGTTCTGTGTTGATGTTTGGTTTTGTAGAGGAGCCTAAACATAATATCAGCAGTTCTTTAAAGGTTCTTTACATTTTGTAACTTTGAATGGATTTAACATTTGGTAGAACAATCATCACTCGCTGTCTCAAATTTTTGTATTTCTGTGTTTTCTTAATTACTCTAATTGCCTAAATAATATTTTTTACTGATTGCTCTTGCAGAATTGAGCATTAGATCCACGTGTTGTATTGAAGGGCCTGTTCCAGGAGGGGGCAGTATGAGCACAGAAAGGGAATTACTTGCAGAACCTACAGTGGCCAATTAATATTTAGAGCTGCATGTGAGAAACAGAAGTAAAGAAACAAAACTAGACGCACGTTTACATTAATTTATTTGTTTTCTTTAAAGATTTGCCAGTGAGGAACACATTTTAAGAGATTTTCACATATTAATTTGCAGAAATTGTGATTTCCTGTTGAATGGGATTTTATGATTCAAAGTTTACTATGAGTCAGAAAGAAACACGTTTTATTTCTAGTATCAAATGATAAATAACTACAACACTTCAAATGTATTTTCTGGTACTGATGCTGACAGCTCTGCTGTTCTGACAGCTGCCAACAGGGGGCAGATTGGCCTTTGTTGTCCCTGCACCACTGACCAGCCCAGGTGTTGCGCTGCTGATCATTCGGTCATTTAGACGAGTACAGAGTCAGAGAAAGGTTCTAATACATAATTACATTATAAATTATTTGAAGAAGAGACTAGAGCTCAGAGGTGAATTTGTGGGAGTTTGATGTCAGAAAGACTGTGGACAAACAGAGAACATTCAAAGATCCCAGCTGTGTGTAAAAGTCTGGTTGGTGTTAGAAAACAATAGTTTTAAGCCACAGCTCAGCAAAGCTACTCAAAGAACAGATGAAACAGAGAACAAATCATGTCTTTAACTAGTTGAATGAAATGTCCTGAGCTGCTGTGGACGCACCTAAAGCAGGCAACTCATGCGAGGATGCTGCTCTGTGTGCAGGGATGGGATGACATCCCTCCAGGCCAGTGTGCACGTTACCGGGAACGTTTGTCTCAACGTATTCACGCAGAGAACTTTCAAGCACCGCACGTGTGAGAAATGTGTGCGTGAGCGAGGAAGTGAGGGGGTGTTAACACGCATCAAAAGAAGAGCTCCTTTCTCGTGTTCGTGCATCTGTACATGTGCTGTGGTACGAAGTGTCAGATTAGAAATTATGACCAGAGGCTCATAATTACACAGCTTGATGATCAGAGTGAGTCACAATATAATCTGGACTTTTTGAGAGAGAGAGAGAGAGAGAGAGAGAGAGAGAGAGAGAGAGAGTCTGTTCGCTCTCTGGTGAGTGTGGGGGAGATGGTTCATGTGCATATGGCCTGTATTTCTTAATTTGATAAAACCAATACAGGCAGCAGTGGCCCATGATATCTCTAATCTCATTCAGCAGGACGTCTTAGGTGTCAAAGTAAAGGACAGCCTCAGGGAGAGGGAGAGGGAGAGCTGAGAGAAAATATGTTTTTACTTCTCAAAATGGTTCTAACATAGAAAAGATTTACGTGACTGACTATGCAAAATATGTCATGACACAATCCCCAACGTCCAGTGCGATTCAGCACCACCCTGCCAAGGCTCTGCCATGAGCGCGCTGCAGGAAACCCTGCCCGTCTCCACCTCGCAGCACACACTCAGTAACCGTGTGCAGGCAGCTGCTCTCAGAGAACAAAGCCAGAGGAGGCCACTGGAGGTTTAAGCACGTTCACAGAAGACGGTGTAAAAGAGGTTTCAGGAAAATGAATACAGATGATGCAGTTTTTCACGGTGATTGGTTGAATACATGGGTCGTTTGTTTCAGGCTCCTGCAGCTGTGCAGATCACGACTTACTTGTATGAGCAGCTTTGGTTGAATCAGTGGAATCTTTCTTTGCTTTGACTACAAAAATCAAGCCAAATCACCGTTTTCATTTTTAATACCTGGAAAAAACACCTTGTGCTGCTTATTTTTGTCTCCTCCGTGGCTCAGCGGGGAGCTTTTTAAAGAAGTGAATTAGGAAATGAATGATGCTATCTTTCATTTGCTATGCATTAAGGGGAATGTATGAGCCAGTGTTTTTGGAGTTTAACGTGTCTAAGGCACTAAAAAAAACAGGTCATATCTCAGAATCCATCAGCTGTAAGAGCCTGACTATATGAAAGGCAGCTATGAAATGTGAGAAGATGTCTCTTCTTGTCTGGGTGGCTCAAACTGAGGTGTAAAAATACTCTGAGACCAGCTGTAGGAAGATGTAATCTGTTCTGTTATCATTACAACACTTACAACTCTAAATGTTTTCTCTGTGATGTCGGAGGCGATGGGACTTGTTTTTTTAAGGCGCTGTAGATTCGTGCGGAATAAAGAGATTAGCAGTGTGTTGATAATCCTCTCCTCTTCTTACAGTCCACCCTCTCACACCAACACTCACATGCTGACGTTAATAACACGTCTCACCTTGTGGAAACATGCGGTTTGTTGCAGTCGTGCTCAGCCTACTGACTTATCAGCAGAAGTTACAGGCACACAATGCGTCTGATTTGTCTCAGGAAAGCTTGCTGTTCACTCTAATAGGCTTAAAAATGTCAAGGTTTCAGACTCTTAACTTAGAGTAAATGGTGATATCTATTTCAAATAAAGATGAAATGGTCCCTGCTCTCCAACAATGTGTGTGTATGAGTGAATCTCAAAGCTGCTTTCAGCGGCGAGAGCATAAGGCATATGTAAATGTGTTAATATGAGGAGAAAAAACATCCAGCCTGCACGTGCCAACTCTGAATTATCAGTATATAAATGCGCCTGTACAAATAAAAATTGGGATTTGAGCCCAGAGTCTGTTTTGGAAATCTTCCATCATAGATGAAGGGCTTCCTGCCAGAACACTTTAAATCCATTTTGTAAGTGAGTTATCTGATCATTTTTTAAACTATAATTCCTGTTTTGTGAGTCAGCCAGTAACTCCAGCGGAGATTTATGACGGGTTTTGTGGTCGAGACAGCCATTATTTTGCTTGTTTCCAAGAAGAATCGTGGTGTCAACATGGCCCATTTACGTCTGTCTCTACCTAGTTTACAGTGCAATCAGTGACGGAGCTGCAGAGTCGTGAGGGGAAACTGAGATGCGTGTGTATTTAGTCCCATTCTGGAAAGAATATGTGAGTGTTTGAAACAACTGACTGGGGGAGGACTGTGTGAATGCTTCCTCTGCCAAGAAAGTTTTTCATTGTTGGATTGAATTGTAACCAGTCCACTTATTCCTGTCTCCAATTCCAGTGAGCGAGCAGCTTTTAACTGACACTTTTCAGCAGAGTTGTCAGGTAACAAAGTACATTTACTTCGTTACTGTACTTAAGTAGAGGAGAGTAAAAACAACAGTACTTATTTTGGACAGGTCTCTGTGTGTTGCAGTTATCTTGGCCCTTCTGGAATCTAAACCACTCAAAGACACTTAACACAGAAGAAAAACACTAAATACTATGACACACTAAGCATATGTTGGTACGGTCACAGGTGTGTTTTGGCAAAGAGTCCGGCAATCGGTCCTGTGTGGTGGAGATAAGAGGTTCACATCAGATGAAATGAGACTGTGGTGGCGGAGAAGGTCAGATGCGGGAGGGGGCCTGGTTAGGGAGTTTGGGAAAGGGTGGGGTAGTTCTGAAGGTCAGGGGTGTTGCTCTAAAATGTCTCCCCTCTCTTCCACCACGCTGTCCGTTAGAAGGCTCTGTCAGTTTGTCAGTGTGAACATGCAGAACAATCGATGCTGTTTCAGGTGAGATGCTGCTGAAGAATAAAACTATCCTCAAATTTGAGGAAAAACTGAAGTTAAACAAACCTGAATTCACTTTTCTCTCAAATATATATATGATTTTCTTGAATCTGATGCCCGAAGTAGCACAGTGGAACAAAAATACTCTGCACTAGTAACTCCCACACCTAATACCCAACTGCTAACGTGTAGGAGCCGTGCGCATTCGCTTTGGAGTAGACACCTTTTATCTTCCAGCATGGATGTAACAATAAAGTGCACGAGACAAAATCAGGTTTCTAAAGGATTGTTTCCTGGTGGAGAAGTTCTGTTGTGATGTCGGGCGAATAACAGCAACTAGAAGTACGATGCAGCAGATGGTGTCTTCTTTAAAGAAGGAAAAGAAGCCTGTTGTTGAGCGTGTGAACTCTCAGAAAGAATGGGGAGCAGAACAGGAAACTACAAGATTGCTGCAAATAATAGGCATAAAAACACCGCAGTGCTAAACCTGGAGAGAATGACAGTATCACACTCACACGCTGTGGGTGTTTAACCTGACAGACGAGGGAAAGGTTTCAGTCACGCACACAGCTCCGGCTGAGGGAATGAACCTAGAGGTCGTCTACACAGGCAACTTCTTCAGACCCAAAGTTATGTTTTAGTGTTAGCCCTTTAGCAGTCGCAGTAATCATGCAAGGAGGTGACGGTGTGTAAAGTCCACACAGGGTGGTGGGTCGGTCGACAAAACACAGGACTGTGACACAGGAGACTGCTGCTCGTATATGGTTGTTTAGGTTGGAGGACTCGTTGATTAGTTAATGTTGTTTAGCTGTAATCTGAGGTGTGTTTCATTTCCTGAAGCTGTCACTCTCTCTCCAATGACCTCACTCTAACTGTGTGTGTGCGTGTGTGTGTGTGTGTGGAGGCCCTCTGTGACAAAGTGGCCTCAGAGAACCAAGCACCCCACACACACACACACACACACACACACACACACACACACACGGCTTGAAACTTAAGTATCATGTGAAACATGTGTGTGCAGACTAAACACGAATCTACTTTGCTATTTTTACTGATTAGAGGTTGTTCATAATGAGACCTATTAACACCAGACCTTAAACACACACACACACACACACACACACACCTTGGTACCTCTGACTCTGTCTGCACAGTTCAGAACACACTCTGGTCTGGTAAAAGGCAGTTGGTGATAAGGGTGAGTTTCTTTGTTTTATTTTGACTCTTCTACCAAGATAGAAAAGGATGCATGAGACACTTCAGCTTATAGAAACTCAAACTGGACATCAAGAGATTTGTGTTTTGATTCTACATGCGAATCCAGCACTGTTTTACACTCTGGCACCACCGTATCTGCTCCTCGGCCTGTTTTTGATTTGCTCTACAGAGGTGTGCTCATGCAGTTCCAGGAAAATGCATTTCGTGCGTCCTTGTGTTTCATTTGAATGCATGTGTTTTTCTTTAGGTTAGAGCTGGACCGGCTGTGCTCGTCACAGCTGGAACAACAGCGCGTGTGACAAAGTGAAAGAGATGTTGGCTGGAAACACGAGCGCAGGACTGAAAGCGTCTGAGTGGGAGGATGTGTTTCTCATGCTTTGCGTGGTGACATGTGTCCTCTGCTTTGCTTTACTGAGTGCTTTTTGTTGTGTATGGGTGCATGTATTCTTTATTCCCACAGAGGAGTGAACGCTGTCAAAGGCCCTAATGTTGTAATGAGCTGTGCCAATGAAGTTGTATGTTAGATGTCAGCGTCAGATTTAGTCTTTTATGACTCTTTCCTTGTTTAAATCAGAGGCCGTCAAAGACAAAGAGGCAGAGAGAAAAAAGTCAGTAATACAGGCAGGCTGGGCTGTGATTTCACATGATGATCGGGGGTGGGGTGGGGTGGGGCGGGACTTGGCCAGCAAACCTTTTTACTCTCACGTTGTTATAAATCAGATACTGTAAGTGGTGTGTGGCAAAACACAGTCAGAGGAAAAGGGCAGATTACTGATGTCAGAAAAGGGGTGGCAACAGACGAGCACTCTGTGAAAGCCAAGAAATCCCCAAACAAGTAATCAGAACCAGAATGTGAACAGGCAGAGCGGGAAACGAGGGCCGTGAGTGTGACAGACGGGCAAATATGAGCTGCTGGATGACTGATGAGCACGTTGTGTGGACGAGCGGGGGAATGAGGTGCAGGTGGAGCAGGTGATGGTCAGATTACTGCTGAGAATCTGTATTCAGAAAGCCGCCACACGAGCGTATCAAATTAAGTGGTGCCTGTATCAGTTTTAGATCAGATAGGTTGATGCATGGCTGCTTTGACCCCTGAAAATCATTAAAACTAATCCAGCTCTTATGGACAGAACGATACGCTTTCTGTCTGGAAACAGAACCTTTGTTATTACTTTCCTCTATAATAGTTCACTTTCCAACCACACACTCAAACACTCAGCTCCGACAGTTCTTATATTTAGCACCACTCAAACTTTTACCGTCACTCTCAGCAATGGTTTCTGTCAGATGGAGGAAACTTTTCCCTCTCTCTCTCTGTCACACACACACACACACACACACACACACACACACACACACACACACACACACACAGTGGGCAGCGGTCCAGTAAAACCCAAATGATAATACCTATCTAGATCCTCTTAATGATGCTAATGTCATTATTTGTATGGAGGATTAATGAGAGCTATTTATAGCTCATTAATCCATAATGAGGAGGACTGCAGATTAATTTGTTAATCGCGCATCAAAAACGACGGCGGCCCCCGGCCACTAACTAAAGCCTTACCCCTCTGGGTGTGTGAGACCAGAACCCCCTCTGGTTTCTCTCTGTCTCACTTTCCTCTGTCTACCTTCTCATCATGCCTGACTGATCATCTCCCGTGTCCGATTAGCCTTTAGCTTGGAGCCACGAGCCCCCAGCCTGCGGACCTCAGTGCTGAAGTCCAATCCTCCCGCCTCCTGTTGTGAGCTGCTTTGCTAGAAATAGCACCTAGGTGAACTTGTCGTCATGCTTTTGTTCGCTAAGTGAACGCTGCCTTCTGGGCTTGGAGCTGCTTCTCACATTGCTTTATTTGTCGCTAACCTTTATTTGTTTGACTGAGCTGCATGTGGCCTCTTTTTAACATTGCCCCAAGTGTCATAGTTTTTATCATAGTTCTTTTTTGTTTTTCCTAAACTATTAGTAGAAATCTAATTGAATGTTAAAAGAAAAAGGCATAATGATTTGTCTGTGGCATAGATTTTTCATTTTCCTGTTTTTTTATGTCATTTCTTTTTCTTTCAGGTGTAATTTATGTAACACTTTACACTGATGCTGTTAGGTAGGAAGCATATTTATTCATATGAACGGGTACTTTCTAAACTAAAATACAGAGTCAGGTTTAGAGTACGTGTTTCTATATTTGTTTGTACTTCTCGGTTTAGTGCATTTCTGAACACTGTATGTGATGTTATACGTACGGCAGGCTTACACAAATGTTAAAAAAAAAATGTACCCTGTAAATGTTAACCCTAAAAACTCTATGGATGAAAAACAGGGTGCAGGTCTTACAGCTTCTGCAGCACTTTGTTTTAATCCTATTGCTTTGGATGGGGAGAGGAGGATTTCTTTTTGTACAAATATTAGCACTGGCTAAACCCTATCGCAATCAATTTTCAGTTGCTTTCTGGGAAATGCTGCTTAAGCTACAATACTAGTAGGGGCGGAGGAAAACATGGGTGCCTCAGGAGGAGGAGACTCCAAATCCACAGAGAGAGAGAGAGAGAGAGAGAGAGAGAGAGAGACAAAGAAGGATTTCCTGAGAATCTCGCTGGTGTTTCAAGCTTAGCTCCAGCTGCTCCTCTCTGTCCCCCTTCTTGTATATGAAGGCAGATCCTCCCACTTCACTTTAAACACACACTCTACTCAGATTAAAACAGACACACACACTCCAGATGCTGTCGTCGCCTGGGGTAAAGCCGATGTCAGACCCCCACTGTGTCCACTGTTTATGACTGGACGTCATCGTCCTCCACCTGCAGGCTTTTTCTGACCTTTTCACAGCAGTGGAGGCTGGAATTGGCGGCACTTTGTGCAGTTCTTAAATAAATGGGGGCTGTGGATCATAAAAGAACGGCCTTCAAAGCCCTTTAGGAGAAGCATGACAGCAACTAATGGTTCAGAGAAACTTCAGGACGTTAGGAAGCCACTTTTTTTGGACCTCAAACAGCAGTAGAAGCTGGTATCTGCAGTGACAGGCACACACGCAGATACTGAACAGGTTTAGTGTTTCTCATGTTTCACCGTTTTAGCTTAGTGTGCGATTGTTGGAGCTGATGGAAAAGACATTAGTCCAACAGTAGGGTCTGCAGTGTTTAGTCAGAGTAGTAGTAGCTGAACAAATTGTCAGGGGGATGAAGCGTCAGGGGATTACACCTACCATTTATCACCCCTACCTTGTAGACTCTGGTGCTGCTATTTATGGCGCACAGATGTGAGTAGGAGGTAGGATTGCACACTCTCACTGGAACATTTTATATTAGTTTCTCTTTAAGAATCCACTAATCCCCATTCTACTAAATGTTTCAGCACAGTATCACTCAGGAGGACGGGGAACTTTTCCATTTTCTGTTTTGGTATCAGAAGTTTGGACATCTCTGCGCGTGGGACCAAAACATTAAAATATACAACTCTGTTACAGCTCTGGGAGGGTGTAGTTGGGCTAAATGTTGCCATGTTCACAACATAGACAGGTTGTGCAGGTATTGTAGTATGTAGTGTACTATTTTGTGTATTATATAGATTATTACATCTGAAAGGATACAGTGTCCTCTGCCCTCCTAAAACTAAACCCTTTTCATAATTCAGCACATCTCATGTGACCTTGTGATATTTAAATTCTGACATCCAGCAAATCATGACCAGCACACGTGACCCACATGACAACCTTTCACCTCTCACACCTCCTTCCGGTCTCTCCCTTTGGACACGCCGCGCCTGGTCCAGCATGGTGTAGTTATCATAACAGACCTTTGCTGTTCGTGATGAGAGTCTTGGTTTGTTGTGCTGCTATTTATGACATACAGATGTTATGAGGAGGAGCAGGAGGGAGGATTGCACATTCTTACTGGAACTTTATGGACTTCTTTTGAGCTGTGTGCATCTGGAACCTTTTAGAAGTTCCTCTTCCAGAATGAAACCTATTCTACACTAGACAAACATTTAAGGACATTATTGATGGACTTTCACTTTTTCCTTTGATTTTCATTTAGCCTACAAACCCGCCTGCTGGCTACGTAGCTCACAAAAAACACAAAAATGGAACTGGACTGACATCTACCAAGGAAGCTATAACCAAACATTTACAACTGTTTCCTTCCCTGGTGGATTGTCGTGATGGCATAAATGCAAAGCCTCTATAAAGTAGCACGTATTAACTGAGGAGAGAGAGAGAGAGAAATCAAGGGAGATAGAAGCGAGGATTTGTGTAAATGGGGAGGGAGAGAAAGAGGATTTGTAGCATATTAAAGTTAGGCTTTAAATCTTTACCACTCCTCCCGGAGACTGTCTCTGTTTTGGGAAAGGAATTCCACATAATGGAGACTCAATGCTGGATATCTGAAGAGGAGTTTTACAAACACACCCACAGACTCATACATGTGAGCGTGTGTGCCTGTAATTTAGTGTTTTTGGTGCAGTAACGCTGACTTACATCTTCGACAGTGATATCAGTGACAAGACAGGTAAAGTAGGGAGGGAAAGTGCGAAAAGGAAGAGATACATGCAACTAAACATGAGGTTTAATCCATTTAGAGTAGGAGCATGTGCCGGAGGAGTTGATCAGGAAAACGGGATTGAATAAAAACAATAATGTGTATCTTGGCTTATTATGACAGGAAAAAGGTGTAACCCAGGTGTAACTAATAATATTATTATTGGCTCCATCCAATGTAGGTGTGCCAGAGAGAAATGCCAGCGAGCTCTGGAGGTGGAATGATCCAACAGTGATGTCATTAGTAGCACTTGTGCTTTAAAGTCAACATGTCTCTGATGAAAAATGTATACATGAGCAGATATTGTATAAATGTTGAACCATTAATATAAAGAAATCTCTGAGCTAATTATTGTGGAAAAACTGCAGTGTCCTGAGCTAAAGATGCTGATGTATAGGAGGTGATGTAAAATGTTCAATTGCTAAGACTCAATTCACACACTTATTATTGAACCCAAAATAAATCTGAGGCTGATGGAAATGTCGTTAGTTCTGCGGGCATGTGCATAACTAACGCGACGCGTCGTGACGTGCATGACAAGGTGAAAGATCTTTATGAAATCAAGGTGTTTGTCAGAGATCCTGTAGTGTGGAATAGAATTTCCTGTCTGTGTAATCTTGTTGGTTCATGCACGGCTGATCTCGCACCGGCTGTGTCTCTCCGCTTCACCCAGCACACAAGATAAATTAACCTAATGGATGATGGAGCTAAAGTCTAGACTCAGTTGTATTGTCTTATATTCAGTTTTATTTTATTTTGTTCTACTTAGCTAATTTTTGGAAATAAAAAGAATAAAGATTTTATTGTTTAAGTTCACTGTATGAAGAAGAGAAACTGCTGAAACTGGAGATATAGAGCGAGGGTTCAGACAGAAGAGGGAATTTATGGTACAAAGTCGCTCAAGGACAAATGTGAGAGAAAGTACACGCGATAAGAAATTAGCGTTTTATTCTGACAGCATTTTTTTTGTCATGGCTTAATTTGTGTTTTAGGGCAAAAAAAAAGAATTACTTTCATGGTCATTTTCTTTAATCACTAAATGATTATACTGCTGGATCATATCTAGGTAATTCCATTATAAATTTATACTAATACTGTGTATTTAACATTTTACAAAACTTCAGTTATTATTTCCTACTACATTGATACTAATACATTATCACCATGGCAACCAAAATTCAAAAAACAAGGCACAACATTAGAATAAAGTGATGTGCAGTGTGAAACAGAACATCTGCAAAAGAAGATGTTTTCACCTGTGCAGATGTGTCAGTCATCAGCGAGTCAGGGTGCTGCACAAACATCGGCAGCGTGTCTCCAAACTCTGCACCAGTTCCCGTGCTTCACAAAACACAGAGACACACATACGCAATTTGTGGACACCAGTTGTAATAAGAACTGTCTACAAAGAGAACAGGATGGTAGGAGAACGCTCCATATGCACCAGGCTGTTAGAGAGAATTCCTAGTTTGAGCTCAGAACGAGAACAAGAGAGATAAGGATGAAGTATAGTCATAGTTTTCTCCTCCTTGACCTACTAAATGCTTCTTCTCACACATTTCCCTCGCTCGTCTTCCAGTTTTCAGCTTGTTGTGTTACGGTTGATTCTGTGGCGTGTCTGAGTTTGATATTTCCTCCTCCAGCTCACTGACTTCATCTTAGGAACATTTTCCACTGCTTTAGGCGGCGTGTCTGGCTCAGTTGTTCGCTGATCAAAGGCTGCTGCATTTCTCTCACCTAAAACCCAGTGAAATGAATCATGTGCTCATTATTTTTTCATGAATCACTGACAGTAGCTCACAAGATGGTAAATGTCAGCATGTGTCAACTCAGCAAAGTGGCGTGAACAGGGTGAACCTGCGCTGGTGACTTCTTTTTTGCAGCTGTGAACCGAGGAATTCTTCTGCCGGCAGGGTCACACGGACTTCCTTCTATTGAAACAGTAGCTGGCTGTAACACAAATACATGCACGAGTCACCTCTGACTTCCTGTTGAGCTGGTGGAAACTTTTGACCAGTCCACAGCTGGACAATAGTCATTTAAACAACATTATTGAAACCACAACAATGTAATGACTGTTGTGTTGCCTGTTCTCTGTGATATTAACTCAAAATGTAGACTGTTTGTATTAAACGTTAGAGCAAGCATTTTTAAAATATTTTTACCATATTTTTTATCTTTGAGGTTGGAGAGCTCGTAGGCACATTCCTCATCCCCGGAGAACACAGAGTGTGTCCATTATCCAACGCAACTTATGCACCACTTCAAATTTGGACAAAACACGTCTAATGAGCAGACTGTGGACAAATAACTGAGCACGTTCATGCTGACACAACTCTTGACCCATCTTTCTTGGACAGAATCTCAACTGAGACGAACATGTAGCATCACTCCTGTCACTAACAGGACTAACAGTATTTAGTTCACTCTGACCAGACGGCTCGAAGCTTTCGAACAAAACTAAATTGTCATGTACAAAAAACCTCACTGAAAAGAAAAGTCCCAACATACATGCAAACATAGAGAGGACAAAAGCAGACATATATGTGAGCATATCGTACCTCGCCAGACTAGAGGATACTCGACAAAGTGAAAGGTTGTTGCTAGGGAAACGAGAGGAAGGACTGGAGAGACCTGATTAAGGATTGGCTAGATGAGATTAAGTCCTTTTCTCTGCCTCACTGGCCACGCTACACACACAAACCCAGATGTTAACAGCGAGGAAATCCATCTATGGAAGTGACTTTTGATGTCAGATCCCTCAGTGGAAGTCTGACGTCATGTGTTAAAGATAGCAGACGAGCACCTGACCGGTCTGTGACTACCTATTGTCATGTGATAGACGACCACCTGACGGTAAATGCCACAACAACGTTACTGAATTCTCGAAGCATTCCGGTCTGCGTCAGCTCTGTGACCAATTTCCTTTTGTGCACAATGCAATAATAACATGACCATATTTGTAGGATGAAAGTGCAGTTTGAATGACTGCTCACAGATAGGCAAACACTCTGTCTTTAAGTTGTTCATAGAAGACAGATGTAATAAAACTATCCATACTCACCAGAGGAGGAATATTTTTCACTCTGTGCACTAGTTAAACCAACAATTAATGTTTGTCCAGGGACTTTATTTGAGGTTATTAGCTGTTCAGAAACAATCAGAAACACATGAGTGAGCCACACCTCTGCATGGACTTCTTTTGAATGACCAGAACTTTTTATAATCTTTGGAATGGATTTGTGCATGAAAGAAGTGTTTGTCCTGTTCTCTTGGAACATTTTGTTGTCATGGAGAAACATGTCACCTGCAGCGGTGTGAGTCACTGATGTGTTTTTTTTAATAGTTTTTGAACAACAATGGATGTCGACGACACAGAGGAATACGTCTTATTCTTCAAGAGGCAAGTTGGCACAAAAGTTGTTAAACAGACCCCCAGGAAACAGGTTTTTTCATCACACAGATGTCTTTGTAACTTGACTGATAAATTATATGTAATGTTGCTTTAAAATATACCATCATAAAAATACAATTTAAAAAAAACATTATTAAACTGACACTATATTGGCTTTTACTACTCTGAGTTCCTATAATTGATTTGAAATGTCTGTCAAACTCTGAAAACTACTAAATTATTCATTAATTTTATGCCTGACTATAGAGATTGTCACCTGTTTAATCAGATTGTTCTTTTATTAACAGTCACTGCAGTTTGTGAACAGAACCTCTGGATGCAACTCATTTATTCACTGTTCATAATAACACACGTTTTCAGCATGAATAACCCACTTCTGGAAACACGGCATGATAGCTCAGTGGGTAGAGCAGTCGTCTTCCAACCTAAGGGTCGCGCTTTGAAGCTCCGTCTCCACAAAGCTACATGTCGAGGTGTCCTTGGACAAGACACTGATACCCCGTAGTAGCGCAGACACGGGTCTAGCAGCTGTCCAAAGAACAATTTCCCCAAGAGATCAATAAAGTATTCATTATGATTATTATTTGAAAACAGATGATGATGAATAGATCAATCATAGATTTGTGTTTCAGTAGAAGTCTTTGTTTTACTGTTGACCTCCATATAAATGCAGAGGTGGAATATTTTGAAAAACTCCCTCCTGCTTTCTGATTTATTTGTACGTAAGTGGGTTTGTGGGAAAAGTGATTTGTGAGTCGCAGCTGCAGGGAGAAACTCATCGCCTGTTTATTTGCATGTTTCTTATCTCTTTCTTCTGCTCTGTGTGCATTTGTTCATTTGTGTGCAACAGACGCCTTAATAAATATTTTTTTTCTTTGCGAAGAAGTGTTTGCATGTTTCTGATATGAATTTGTTAATAGTTACCCTGAGCTGAGGGTTTTGGTGGCATGTTAGCACGAGCTTGCGTGTGCGCGTGCATATCTTTGTGTGTTTAGCAGAAGGCAACAGGGGCAGTAAGAGCAGAGTGGGGTATGATTTATGATGAAATTCAGTGGCAATTTGAAGTCTCCAATCACTGAGGCAGAGAGTGTGAAAAGGAGAAAACGGGGCAAAGGGAGAAGGAAAGACCGAAAAAGGTGAGAATAGAGGCAGGGAGAGAGCAAGAGGGAGGGAAATGTGAGAGGAAAAAGGAGGAGAAAAGACAGAAGTAGAGGACGATAGACAATTAATTCCTCATACAGTAAACTGAGAGACAACATGAAAGCATCGCCCCAGTCTGTTTATTGTAAAACAACAGTGTGAGCGCGGTTGCGGGTCTGTGTGATTGCACTAGTGCATCTCTTGCAAGCTTTCTGTGTGTGTGTGCGACTGTCAGTCTGTGTAATTACTCTCATTCCTCTCCACACAACAGGCATAGCTGCAGGTTTTGCCAAGCTGACGCTCAAGTGCTGGTAATAAACAACTCAGTCAGATTTGTTTGGCTCGCGCCTGGTGCTGCACATGCTTCTAGCGAGGGCATTGGAATCACACGAGGGAGAGAAAAAGACACCGATGAAGAAGAAAAACAAGAAAAGGCACGCGGGAGATGGTTCTAGAGGCTGGGCACTAGTTAGCGCCGTTTGGCAAGGAATGAGGAGAGGTTGCATCATCAGAGAGGGGGAGAGAGGGAGATCACCTACTGGAAACATCAAAACAGTTTAACCTTGATGCTCTCCGTATCACAGTGGCATGCCTGAGTGTCAAAGAAAATCCCACAGAATGATAACCTTCAAAATGAAATCATTTACATTTTTACCTTCAGACGCATCAGGCAGATGTTCTGGTCCACGGGGATGTACACCACCAATACCACAGCAGCACAATACGGTTCCTAGATAGTTAAAGCGAAAGTGTTCCTGTGCCTGTAGACAAACAATTAAAAAAAAATAAGAATAAATAAATAATAATGCCAGGAAAGCTGACAACACAGGTACACACACACACAGACACACACAGACACACACGTGTCATGAATATATAAGAAGACCAGGCATTTATTATGTTTTAGAGTGGATGTTAAATAATACAAGACCGCGTAGGAAACAATGGAAACACATTACTATATATTTCTTTATAAAACTGAAATGGCACACAGATGTATTATTCTTCTAAAGATGCATTTTCAAACCCTTCATTTTCAAAGCAAAAGACAGGGGGGAATAACAAAAGGAGGCGTGCAGAGCATGTTTATTTCTCCCTTTCTGCCTGAGGCAGTTTAAACTGAACACATTTTCTGTTGCACTGTGAGTTCATTCGAATTCAGTCATTTGAAAAGATAAAGTCTTTCTCTGTCACTGCATTTATTTATTAATATTTTAATCGGGGAGCTCATTCTTTTCACCTTGTTTTCTGTGCATTGCCCAAAATCCAAGCAAGGCGGAATAAAGCGCATGTCAGTTTCACAGCTCTGCATCGTAATGTTCTATGCTGCAATGTGAGTTGGTTTTCTATTGCCTCATTTTAGAAGTCGAGCATCGTTCCTGTTGCCTGTAAACACAGTGCTGAGCTGCACTGCTCACTGGTGCAGCTGTAAGATGTTGCAAGCACCACGTAAAGCATTTTTAAACATCTTTATGTGTTATTAGAACCACGGAGATATTAAATTGTTGTAAATTAGTAGCGCTCTGATGGACTCTGAGTACTTATTAGTAGTATTTTTCAGTTATTTCCCACAAGTGATGTGTTTTCTCTGCAGAGACAATAATGTCTCTGGATATATTCTGGGAATAAATACTCTAATTCAGAAGGCAAGCATTGATTCCAGTGGAAATTATTCCAACTGTTCATCATTTGATTTTTCTTCTCTGATTTTCTATATTTACAGTGAGCAAATATTTCGGGCTGCAGCTAATGATTCTGTTGCAGCACAACAGTTAGCTCGATCCATTTCAAACCAAAGGAGAGACTGTGCCACCTCAATCACAGACTGAGGTTTTCCCACTAAGCATTCCTTCCTGTAATACTGAGATTTTGTTGCTAGTTCATCCAAGTGATTATTGGCCTTTCCTACTAGCAGCTTTAATAACTTTGGATCAGATTTCCTTCTGTGTTTACAAACTCTCCAGGACAGGCACGAGCTCTCTGGACACATTCATGGTCTCCAGTAGTTCTCCCTCTTTTTGTTCTGGTTTGCTAAAATGCTCTGGTAGTTTTTCTGGCTGACTTTGAAGTGGAGGAGTTGGTGGGGGAATCACACACTGGTCGACTCCTCTTGACCACAACACAGCAAGTTGTTAGTAAGACACATGTTTTCCCACTTCCTACCCTGTTAGAGAACTTGAAGAGCTTCCAGGTCACATACACAGCTCCTCTAACCGTTCTGATTATTTATTTTATCATAATATTCTCATGTGAGTGTTTCGCTGGTGAAGGACCATCAAAAATGACACAAAACTTAAAATGATTAAAACAGGTTTGTTTTCTCATCCAGCCACGTGTCTGGCCCAGGTGTCACCAGTAACATCAGTTTTGATGATTCTTGGCATTAATGTTATTGCGCATCAGTGTCTCTCTGTGTCTGTGCCTTGGTTTGGTACAGGTCTGTCTGTGTAGCTCTGCTCATGTTTGTGTGCACTGTGTGTACAAAGCCTCTCCACTCCCGCTAGTTTCTGCAGTTTGATGTGAATGAGGAGTGACTGTGTTAAAAGCATTAACATTTTCAAACCCCAAATCACTAATCAGTATGTTGTTGGGGAGGAGAGGCATTCGGCAGAACACTGCATTATTTAGCATTCACTAGTTAGCATCCTCAAGGAAACACATAAACACACACACACACACGCACACACACACATTTGCAAATGTGTTCTTTCACACTTTTTGAAATATGAAATACTGAGATGATAGCAGCGCACGCTAAATCACACAATCACAATATCTCCCTCCGTAATGAGCGAGGAATGCACACACACACACACAGATATTTGTCACACTGTGCAGGGACACACATTTTCTCTCACTCACTTCTAAGACATGCACACCCAAAGACACCCTCAGACGTCTCGTCATTGATTCAACCTCTGATAAGTTTCGGCCACAGAGCTGAGGGAGTGATGAAAGACAGGAGCAACAAGAGATAGACAGGTGGGAGAGACAAGGAGAGACGGGGGAGCGAAACCAGATGAAGCAGCAGGGTGGAGAGTCAGTTTGGGAGGAATTTGTAGGATGTTATTTCTG
This sequence comes from Microctenopoma stevenorrisi, assembly GCA_032270685.1. Lineage (NCBI taxonomy): Eukaryota > Metazoa > Chordata > Actinopteri > Anabantiformes > Anabantidae > Microctenopoma > Microctenopoma stevenorrisi. The sequence goes on along the minus strand of JAUMTR010000007.1, from coordinate 16,303,344 downwards.
GATTTAATGGGGCTGTTGAATATAAATTTTGTGTGTGTGCATGTGTTTGCATTTTCTCTCTCCTGCCTGCGAGTGTTTCCATCTACTCCTCAGCACCTCCTTATTCTTCTTCCCCTCCTGAAGCTTTTACTTCTGAATCTCTCCAGTGTTTTTGCTTTTACTGTACTACTTTCTAATGGGACGATGGATCTGCCTGTTAGTCTGCATTGATCTGCCTTTAGTACATGAAATACAACCAGTTCTGTAGCCAATACCTGCAGCGTGAACGTTGGTCTCACTTAAGGTTAACAGCTATTAGATATTTTAGACAGACAACGATGGTCCCAGAGGATGAATTCTAACGACTTTTGGGGATTCCCTTAATCTTCCTCTAGTCAAAAATGAGGCCAACATGTGAATGCTGAAAAATAGCAACTATTTAAAATGACAGAGAATTTCATACATGTTACATATATTGTCATTTTGCTGATCCTTCAACTTCTCTTCTAGTGCCACTATTAGGTCACATTTTACCAATACAACCTTCCAGGCGATGGGAATTATTTAAAAAGAAAACTGACCTCTGACTTCTTAAATCTGCAGTGCTGAGAATTTGAAATGAAAGCGTGTAGTACGGATGTAATTAGCAAGCATGCATAATACCAATGCACTAAAATTGGATTAGCTAAATGAAATCCAGCCGTGCACCTGTGCATTTAATTTGATAAAGCATGTCAGCTTCTTAATCTTTTTTAAAACACAGCTCGTCATGGTAAGCTTTTTGACTTCACCTCTTGTCACCATCACACCTTTCTGTGCGTCGGTAGGTTTCATACAGTAGTCTAACAGTAAATGCGTTGTACCGTTGGATCCATTTCATCAGAAACCAAAACACTGCAGCACTTGTCCTGTGACCACAATTTGTCTGGTGAGTTGTGTTTCACTTTTTCCAGACAGATGAGATACCTCAACCCAACATCCTGAGACTGACATGTCTGACATTTGCAGACACTGATAGCGTTGACTGAGCCATTAATGAGCAGTGGGAGCTAAGTCACGTGTTGTCCATACGCTAAATAGAGTCAATAAAATGAAAGTCTGCATATCAGGTGAGACACTGCAATATTTTATGAGCCTCAGAGTGATAGTATTATTAGTCTCCTCATCTTCATCCTCCTCTTTCATTACCCCCCACCCCCACCCCCCTTACTGTTTCACTTTCTCTCTGTCTGTGTCACCCTGAGGCAGTATTTCACATTAGCATGTACAGTGGTCACAGGAGCTTTGGTTAAATGCATCTCATACCTCTCTCTACGGACACACACACACACACGGACACACACACAGGCAATGTAAAGCTCAGTCATGCAGGAAGACTGATCCCAATACCTGCTACGTTTACACACATGCACCAGTCAGACCATGTGGTTGCATACATGCACAATAATGCACAAATATGTATACACACATGCGCACACAGAAAGTAAGAGCACATCTAAAGTCGAGTATTGTTGACAGCGACCCTCCTATTTTTAAAGGGCACACTTCACAAGATATCATCTCCTCATCATTTGTCCTCAGGGATCTTTGTCCGTTCACACAATGAGTGCAGACACACACACACACACACATTAAATACACACATTTATAGATACGCACATGTCGGAAAGCACTGTATAGTTACATAAAAGTATTCACACACAAATGCACACAGCAGGGATTAGTTTTCCATTTCTCTGGATCTGCGTGTCGTAACAATTCCAGCTGGTAAAAACGGAAAAGACGTTTACTAACAGACGTCATGGGAGAATTAGGCGTTTTTCTTTGTTTGCCATCGATTTTCATGACATTTAATGTTTCTGTCTTTATTTAATCTCTTTTTTGCAGTAAACAAGACCCCCCCCCCCACTTCCCCGTTTTGACCAGTCATATGTAATTTATCATTAATACTAAGTGACCTAAATACTAATAAGATTTAAGTACAACTACAGGTCAGAGGCTGCATCAACAAGACAAACAGACTTTTATTCCACCACTCTGAACACTGATTCCTCAATAAAACAGGTTATGACAAATACATTTTAGTATAACTAGGACATTCACTTTCTGTTTTACTTGAAAGAAGCATAGCAAATGAAGCCAAAGACAAGTGGCGAGCTGCAGAGATGACTGACAACTTGTGGGGAAAGAGGATTGTTCTGCTCCTTACGCACTAAACCCTGCATCTGCAGCCCAGCATGACCTGTTATAGATTGTCTGTTGTGATGAAGCAGGGCACCCACAGCTTGCCTGAGGCTGGCAGAGAAAACCGCTCCGCCAGGCTCAGTTTTGAAATTTGTTAGTCGGCATAGCGATGTTCCACACGTCCTCAGAAGAACGTCTGGAAGAATAAAACAGACAGACCGAGCTGGAGGTGTGTGACAGAAGAAGGAAACAGGGAGGGGCTAAGAGAGTGAAAAAATGAGTGTTTAGCCCTATAAACCTTCACCAGTAATTTGAAAGAAGGTTTGACTGACATGTAAAACACCCGTGTTAGTAACCTGTATGTTTCACATTCATTTAAGTAAACATGACATAAACTAAACTTTTAAACTAAATGTAACTGAATCAAATTGTCTTTATTTGAGTAGTCTGCATTGAAAATGTCCTCTTACCCTGACTTCATCTCCTGAAAATTGATAGTCAATGTTAGGCATGAGGGGTTTTTTTGAGTGAAAGGTAAACTGTGGGTCGAACTTATAACAAATACCTGAACGCTTTGATAAAATGAATGTTAAATCCTTATGGTCCCAAGGTTTCACCATTTAGAAAATCATTAACCCAACTGCTTTCTTTTAATAAGGTCACTGCAGGGTTGACCCTCTTTTTATTCAAATAGAAATATTTACTAAATCCATTGGATTTGTGTAATTAATTTTTTTTTACTTTACTGAGGTTTCATTTAAGTGTTAAAGTTCATTTTTATTCATTAAATTCTGTGCTAGGAGTGTGCGCTAGCGTTCTTTGGCTCGAATAACTTACCAAGCTCACACGGTGGATATTAGCACCTCATTTAAAAAACCACACGACAATCCTTCAACCTCACTGAGCTTTTGTCATTTCACGAGATGCCTTTAAACTCCACTGCACTTGTCAATACTGTCTGAATCTTGCAGGCAGGCTCTGTTCATCATCCAAAATCCAACACATGATGATGCAAACATCTGTCCAACGGCAGCAAGAAATACTCATTTCGGCTTTGAGACCTGTAATCACCCGCTCCACCTGGTAAGATGCTAAGATTAAGATAACACTGGTTAAAAAATGAGATTTGAAAGCATGATTTGATTTGCTGATCCTGGGTTACGGATATTTTGGCTAGAATTGATAAATAGAATTCAGCCCGATGTTCTGTAAGTTGCGACAAAAAATGTAACTACAGGAAACTGATTGTGATAATAATAATAACAATAATGAATACTTTATTGATCCCTTGGAGAAAATTGTTGTTTGGACACCTGCTAGACCTGTGTCTGCGCTACTACGGGGTATCGGTGTCTTGTCCAAGGACACCTCAACATGCAGCTTTTGTGGAGATGAAGAACCAAACTGCTGACTTTTAGGCTATAAGCTGACTGCTCTACCTCCTGAGCTATCATTCCGCCCCACATGATGAGGTCCCACTGATATGCAGTAAAACTTTAACGAGTAGGTTAATCAGCAGGTGTCTCTGCAAGTCTGTGTGATGTTAATGTTTAATATGATAACTGTAGAAAAAAGTGTGAAAGGCACAAAACATTGGTGTCAAAACAACACAACGACCTCCACTTTAAATCCAGCGCAGGTAGCTGAAACGGATAAAACGTGTATACTAATGGTCAAGTAAGTTCTAGCGTCGGTTGGTCAAGCCGCACTTTGATATGGGTTTTGTAAAACGCATCGAGGCAGCTGAGAGATCTTCAACCCAAAAATGACCTTCGCAGCAGCCATTTGTTAGCTTTACACTCGTTCTCAACGCTCCACACGAATATTCTTATAGTAAAATCACTGTAAGTGTTAATGATGAAAGCAGATTCTTAAGGCACAAATACGCAGTAGTGTTAGGAAAGATCTCTCGTAGATATAGATATTTGCCTCGTTCTCTCCCTCTCTTCTTGATGTTCAGCTCCCAGCGGCCTCCTTCCACTTGGGGAAGTTTCCTTGCATGTCGTGAGTGGAGCGAGGGTGCAGTTTCTAGTGTCAAAGCGTTTTTTTTGTTTTTTTGGAAAGTAGGCCAAGAATATGAGGATTCTTTTTTTGAAAATACAGAATGACAGAGCGACACAGAGGCATGGCGGAAGAGAGATGTGTAAACAAGAGAGTTTCCATTATATTGGTGACGTTTTGTTTGTTCAGCCATCACTCTTCTACACGACAGCCGACATGACGACAAACTCTTCTCCACTTCCTCTTTCTTGTTCGTTTTGTCTACATACATACATCACTGTCTCTGCTCCTTTCAGTTTTAACATGTTTGCTTTCAGAAATGAATAGAATTCACTTAAGATCAAGGATCGTGTACTTTACATCGGTATCATTTAATACAAAGCACGTACAAATCAGATAGATGAGAAGAGCAATGTTGACTGATAGATGTAAAAACTACATTTCCAGTCTCTGTCCTTCAGGCGCTTTGCTTCTCTCCGGTGTGTAACTGTCCATCGAGTCAGTCGTCTCTCTCTTATCTGTCTAAAAGCACAGTTACACACATGCACAGTCGTGTTTCCGTCTCTTGAGAGGACACTGCATTGACTTATATTAACTTTCTGCAGACTAAGTCGAAGTTCTCTAACGGCTCCATTAAACAAGTTCTCGCTCTCAAGCCGTAAAACCAAACTGGTCCTCACAAGGACAGATGTACAAGTAATCAAATAACACACACACAGAAAAATAAATAGTGAAAAGAGTAAAAGATTTCCCCTGAAGTAAGATCTTAGTTCTTTGTCAAAAACAAGACGACACACACAGAAGCATGGCTCACTTGGGAAACAAAAGCAAAATATGAGGGAATAAAAATGTCCTAATCCTTGTAGCACCACGAGTTCCAGGCATTCAGCTGGTACGATTAAACAGAGGCTGTGTTACTTCACCTTCTGTAAAACATTGCAATCCAATCCAAGAGGGCTGGTTTGAGTAATAAATCAGTGGGTTAGGAGATGTCAGAGCACTGAGCAGCAGCCAAAGGTGCTACTAGACAAGCTGCAAGCCTCAGAAGGACGTTCTTATGAAATTAAATCGCATTCCTGTATCTAATAATGTAACATGTATTTATTAAAAGCAAGCTGTGAGGAGGGCAGCGCGGTGAGGGTTACCTTACAGCCAGGTTCAAAAATGGGTTCAAATCCCTTCTGTGTGAGTTCTGCATGTTCTCCCTGCACCTGTGTGTGGATTTCTCTGGACATATTCCCACAGTCAACAAACATGCAGTTAGGTTAATTGCTGACTATACATTGCATATATATATATATATATATATATATATATATATATTTTATTTTTTTTGTTTGTTTCTTGCTCAACAACTGAATCTGGCTCTAGCAGTCCTCTAATCTTGACATGGAAACCTGGGTAAGACAATGGCTGGAGTTTCAAGGATGCAACCCTGCGCACAAACCTTCCCTGACATGTACGAGTTTGAATCCAACCATAAGCTGTACATACTGCCGCAGCCACAGATCTGGATGTTGTACTACACACAGCGAGTACAATTAGGGAGGCAGACACAAAGTAAATGTTGACTTTTGTCATGCAGACGAATGGCAATGCTGCTCGCAGCTGTAATGAAAATACTGCATGTGGAGCTGAACTGAAAGTGCAAACAAGAGATTGAGCAAACTGGGAGAAGAAAGGGAGGATGAGCGAGAGGGGGACGGACGGAGGTGAAGAAGAAAGACAGGAGTGCTGCTGCTGCCACGAGAGAGATTTCATGAAAACACACAGCCAACTTCCCTGTCCAATTCGTCAAATTACTGACGACCAACTCAACCCCTCTAGAGAAAAAAAGGGGGGTGAGAGAGATGAAGTGTGTGTGTGTGTGTGTGTGTGTGTGAGACGAGGCATCCCTCTCATCTCATTTACCGGCTTAGACAAGATCTCTCTGTTAGATACACACACACACAGTCACCAGCCAAAGTCAGCCCTCTGAAATATTTACTAGCCTCATGTGGGGAAATCTCTAAGGATTATCCCCAATAACCTGTTTAACTTAATCCTTATCTCACACACATGAATAATAAATCTCTCCCCCCACTCTCTGTCTCTCTCCCTCTCTCTCTGAGCAAGACTGAAAAGTAACGCCTCTCTCACCTTACTCTCAATCACCCTCCCTCCCTTGCTCTCTCTCGCACGCTCACTCCATCTGCTTCATGAACATGAGCCGACTGCTTTCCCCGCTTCTCCGAGCGTCTTTGAGCTGTTTTGACATATGTGCTCCCTCTCCGCGTCTCGTCCTCTTTCTTTTTTTTCTTCTTCTGTCTTTCCACCAAACCCATACCCCTCTATACCTCTGTCTCCCTCTGTATTCCAACCAGTGCAGGAAAAAGGAGCGGTAGCAGGGCGCACCAGCAAAGAAGACTGACCACAATAACAGGAAAAGGAAGTGGGCTGTGACCTGTGTGAGACAGGACTGCGGTCTGACAGCTGTGGTTCAACACTTTTTGGTAGCTCGATGAGAAAACCACATCAGAGGCGGCAGGACAAAAAGGAGCAAGAGAGACCTGTTGGACTCTCACCTGAGGAAGAAACCACAACAACCTAAGGAAAGGAAAAAAAGAAACTTTTTTAACGGTTTAGGAACAAAAACACAGAGGAGAAGAGACTTCTAGAATTTGTAAGTGAACTTGAAATAGTTTGACTCTTAGAGAGCCTGTCAGGGGTTTGCTGTTGTTCAAGAGAGATCACCCAATACTTCATGATCACAGACCTTGTTTTCTGCTCCGCAGTGCAGGGAAGGATTTGTACAGAAACCTGGAGAAAGTCAAGCAGAGTGAAACATCCCTGCCCGCACAAGAACACCTGCTGCTCTCTTTTCACATCGGAAAACCAGCTGACAGAAAGAGGAGAGTGTAAGAAGAGGCAGACAGCGAATCAGTTGGTGGTTTTACCCTCTGTTGGGCTTACGACCACCTACCAGCTACTAATCTCTAACACAACCTGCCACATTAGTTAAGAATAGCTGCAGTTTTAGTGTGCAGGGGAGCATCTTTAAGGACCTGGGCTTCATTTTGCGCCACAACAAAAGGTCTGGTCACCTGTTAAGCCTCGTCTCTGCTCGGACCATCCATCACAGTGGTAAGATTTCTTTATTTTTATTTCAAAAGAAACGGCACAGAGCCTTTCTGTTCAGACGCTGGCAGTGTGAATATACATTTTCTTTTGATTACTGTGCAGCAGCAGAAACGTAACCCAGATTCCTTGAAAACGCTCCAGGCTCCTTTCCCAGTCACTCCAGGGTGAAATGCCTGAATGAACACCGGCCAAACTGTCTTGAAGTTGGTACATAAATAACTCGAAATGATGGTTATAACCACTTTTAGGGCAAGCTGTCACTGTTCACATATGTTACGCCAATGATCTCAGACAGCTCGGTGTAGATTTGAATGCTGTAATTGAGCTCTGTCCCTCCCCGAGGGTGGACTGTCATTCCTGAAGACAGACGGCTGTGACCATTAGGACGATGCAGGATGATCTGTGGACAGAGCAGGGGGTGGTCGGAGAGGGGGGTAAACACAAAAGTAAATCCAGCAGGAGTGTTCACATGCTCAGAAAGACTAATTTTCATCACAGCTGTCAGGTTGACGTGTGGTTATAAAGCATCGATGAGGCACATTTCATATTCTGAAGTCGCAAAGATCTTGTCGATGGATCCGCGTCAGGTTGTCAGATGAAGACTTTCCTGTGATACGGGACGTTGTATCATCATCCAGACAGATAAGGAAACCTTCATGGTTTGCTTTGTCTGGCTTGCATTATGCTGTGGGATGTGGGACTAGATGTTTTCTAGTTTTTCCTCCCTGTGGTTCTGGATCCATGGCCCAGGTTGACAGAGGTGATTTGATTTGGTTGCTTTGCCGAAAGCTGTTGATGCAACTAAACTCGGTAGTCTAATTCCTGGATAGGGAACTATCAGGGAAAATCCTTTGGGTGCCATCTGGGAGACTTCACCCTCACCCTCACACACAGACACAGACACACACTCGTGATTAAAGCCAGTCATTCATTCAGATATATGTCAGCGTCGTTGACAGGCTGTCCAGCTGTGGCGATGTTGGCTCAGCTGAAGTCTCTGATTACTACTGAAAGACCCAGTTTTATTTTCAGTCACCACAACACAACTCACCTTATTTTTTTAGATTAAATCAGTTTTTACAGCCTATCCTAAACAACAACATGACATGACAGGTATACAAGGCTTAAATTACATTTTTACGCTTATATTTATTTATATAAGAAGAACTCAATACCACACACACTTTCTGTGTGTGTGTGTGTGAGTAGTAGCAGTTCCTGGTGTGACTTGCTGGCGGACAGATTGCTAGAAGCTGCTCTGTGATTAAACCTATTTTAATCTTAACAACAGACACACACTGCACCATGCAGCAGCCAAACATCACAGCTTTGAAGCCGTAAACTTTCTGTGTCACTTTCACATAAATAAACCAACTCCTGATTTTGGGGTAATGAAACAGATTTTGACACAGATTTTTTGGTGAAAATGTTCCTCTCGTGCTCTTAGGGGCTGATGTATTCACGAGGAACTAATGGATTAACTAAAAATCATAGCTATTATTTTCTCCTCCTCATGCTCCTACATGACGAGATGGAGCAGCACCGTTGTCAGATTTCGAACAGGTCCCTCCTCTGAGGTGTTTATTGAAATATCAAGCCTGTACCATTATGCAGCAGACTATTAAGTGACCAGACTATTGTGTGACAAAATAAAACTGGCAAAAGTTGTGTGATAATCAAATTCACCATGGGCGGCCTTAACAAACCTCACAGCAATCAGCAGAGCAGCAGTAACTCCTGTACGAATGATGAGTGGCACTGAGCTAAAACGGAAAGAGTTCATCCTGTGGGGAGCATGAAGGAGTTTAATAAACCAGCTCTGAAAATAATTAGCACACCACTGTGTGAAAACTGTGATTGCAAATCAGAGTTATTCCACCAAATCTTGATTTCTGAACAACATTGGGTAAAGATAAATATAAATTTCATTAATTTTTTTAGATTTTTTTGCATTATTTGAGGTCTGAAATAACTGTACATTTTCTTGTATTTTCTGCAAATGAATGCTCTAAATGACAACATTTGTATTTAGAGTAATGTTTCTAGAAATAAACAAAAATGTCAAAAATAAAATAGCAAAACCAAAAAATGTTGCTGCTTTGCAATCACAGCTTTCATGCAGTGGTAGCTTATTTTTTCCAGAGCTGCGCATAATGGACTTTGTTGTTTTTGAATTACACATAAGCAGAAGAGGACAGATTTTACCATGATTCAACATATGATGACGGACTAAAGGAGAGACACACTTCTGGTCCTCTGACAGATTTCATCTTTTTACATCTGTCATTAAAACACAGAAACAACACAACTTGTGCCTCAACTTCAACAACCCTTCAGCGACCGCCAGGATTATGAAGTCTTGTTGACTCGTTTCTGTGCTTTAGCCTTTGGTAGACTGAAACTAGGTCAGACCTGTCTGCCAGTCACAAAACATCCCAGAGAATGACAACTGTATATCTGTGTCTGTCTGTTTCTGTTTCAGCGTCACACTCACACACTCTCTTGCCTGCGGACAATGTACAGATGTAATTAGAGATATTCCTGGATGTTATTTATTCATCATACCTCTGAAAGATGCCTTTGATTATTGCTGGTGTGAATAACTTTGTATAATCCAGAATTGGAATTTGTTTGCAGAATGCTTGCAGTTGAGAGAAACATTTAAACAGCGATTATCATAAAAGAACACGCATAAATAAAAACAGGTACATAAACAAAAATCTACATTTTATATTCACATCTTAGACTCCTTTTGCCACTGCCTGCATCAGTGTTTTTGCTCCCTATCAGTTTTCAAGTAACAGTAAAAGCTTCATATGCCGCCTTTAAGTTGTGACTTTGAAAAGTTGTTGAACAAGGTGCATTGCCATGTTTTTTCTACTTGCCATCTTTTAAGGTGCTAAACATGCTTTTAAAGTGAAGAAGAAAATGAGAGAAAAAGAGAAAAGAGGAATCAAAGACAGCAGCCAGAAATAGACTGTATGGAAAACACAAGATGCACTTTTCACCTGAGAGCTCTAACTTCTCTACTAGAGAGTAGTAGAGAAGTTTAGGAGGTCAAAGTGAAAGAACCTGCAAGAGGGAGAAAGAACAAGTGCAAGAAGGAGAGAGACAGAACATGTTAAACAGCGAAAAGCAGAGAGGCAGAGAAGCCAAAACAACAAATGGGGAAAAGACGCAAAAAGAGACGTATGTGGACAGACAAACAGTCAGCAGCAGCTGAATACCAGGAAGGGTGTGTCCACTTATTAATGATGACCGTTCATTAACACAACCGCCGGCATTTCCCAGAAGGCATTGTGTTTACACTTCCTGTTGCTGATAAAACGAGAGGAGTGAGACACAATCCTTTGATGTCAGAAATGCTATTTTAAAAAATGCCCCAGCTGATTCGTCACCACAGAGATAAAGTACCTCCATCGTAGGATGTCATTGTGCGTGTGTGAGTAAGATCTGGGTTCTGAGTTAAACGCTATTTGACCACTGTAGTCTTTTCATAAACGAGACAATCTCACATTTCAGTGTTAAGCATTTTAAATAATATTATTAAACCAGTTTTACCTACACGTATTTATCTGTGTGCTTTAGTTAAATGTCTGATTTGTGGTTTTTACAACGATTTCCTTGGATACACCCCCCTTCCTTAGTTTGTGGTTATCTCTTGCCACAGCCTCACCCACACTAACTACACTAACAGTGTAGTGACAACGCAGTGATTTCTTTAGGAAAGAATAAAGCCACAGGTCTTCTTAATTCAGCTTCAACCAGAGTTAACAAATACATTTAAATAACAAATCCGTATCTTTATTTTATTAAATCACTTCAATGATGTGAATCAAATTTAATCACCTTCAGTAAAAGTACGACACAATTATCATATGTCCGGGGAATTTATGAGCTTTGTTATTTGCATGATCACTTTTTAATTTAAAAACTTTCCTCAGTTTGTCAAAAAAAAGAAATATGAACCTGAGGCTCATTTACAACAAAGTTATTCCTAACATGTAGACAACAGAGACTCTAGTCGGTTGATTTTCTTTTCCTGAAAGTCATTTTGGAATTTCATACTGCAGGCCTGTATTTTAGGAAGCAACTGTGTGAACACATACATGTACGGTACAGTCTTCCTTTGTTTGTCCAGGACAGACTAAGAGGAAGGACATAGACTGATGCACAGTTAAAGCTTAGATCAAGTGACATCAGTGTTGAACGCAAAACGCGCTTCGACTCAGTCACCCTTTTTATGTGAGAAGTGTTCCAAATAGTTCAGATCCATCGTTTAATAAAAAACATCATGTTAGACATATCTGTGAAGGTTCTCGGTAATCCAGGTCACGGTTATCTCACAGGTCTCAAAGGTTCATGATCATGTTAGACGTGCAATGATTTCTCCCTCGTGTTAAGATTTAGTTTAGTTGGGATCACTCTCTGTTTGGAACCAGTCTATGTGGACAGAGACCCACAACAGAAAAACACGTCCCATTAGAAACCACTCACACTACCATTCAGAATGAAATGAAAGACGGCACACTTCTGTTTAATTAATTTAGTCCTGAAAGGAAACTAAACAAAGAAAACCACAAGAGGAAAAACAAAGCCTTAACAAAAGGATGTGATGTAAAGGCCCAAAAAATATTTGTCAAGTCTTTATTTGAGCTGATTTGTGGGGAGCCGTGTGAAGAGGTCAGGCGAGGTCAGCTGAATATGAGATTAGGCCATTAGAGGGAGAAGACTTTGTGCTTGTATAATCCCTTCATCATAATCTCCCTCTTTCTCCCTCCCTGCTGCTAATGGCTGGAAGACAATAAGATGCGCTAATCTGTCCACTGGGATGGCACAGGGCTGCGTTGAGATATTTACTGGAGCACAGGGCACATATAGACTAAAATGTTTTGAAGATTATTTCCCTGACATTTCTGCTCTATTAGATAGAGCCAAGCAGAGTGAGACAGGGACGATGGGGGGATACAGAAAGACAATAAGAGAGAGCAAGAGAAAGGACTGAAGTTTATTGGATCGCTTGTGTTTGAATGCTTCACATGTTGGTTTAACGGAGCAAAAAGGGCTTGAAAGCAGGAAGAAATGATGCAAAATAGTGAAATGTTTTTAATTTAGTAATGGTAGGCGTAAATAGTATAAGATGCCACTTTGTTTTACATGTAAAGGGAATTCCTTTATTGTGTATTAGTGAACACACATAGTGGACTGTTTGACATCACATCAATGATTTATGATGTGACACAACACTGATGTGGTAAGAAGCATTTTTAGTTTGTTCAGCTTTTGCAGTCAGCTGTGTCGACATAAAAAGAGTTTTTAAAGTTGGAGCCAAGCTGGTTTGGAACATACTTTCAAACTTTCCCATTGAGCTGAGTTTGGTTTAAAGGACTGTGCTCTGAAAGAGAAAATTCAGTTGGTTAAATGTCTGTTGTGGCATTTGTTTGATTCCTAAACTCCAGAGGACGAATCCTGTTGACCTTGATGATCCCCTTTTTATTATGCTCATCAAGTGACATATCGCTACGTTTAGAAAATGAAATGGCTGTGTAAAAAAACATGCCATAAATGCAAATGGCACCCATCAGAGGAATTATGCAACCATTGATTTATTTTACTGGCTTTTAATCTAGAGTGACTCTAAGGTTGACGATCGTGGGTTCGCATGTGGCTGCTGATAAATGCAATGAAACGTGTTGATCTCTTGGCATCGCCGCAAGCTCCATCGTTGAGTCAACAGTTCTAAACGTCCAATTCTTTGGATTATCTGTTGTGAAATATGTCACAGTTGGAATTCCTTTACAATGAGAATCTGCGCAAAGCCACTAATTTGTCTGTAGACTGTAGAAGTCTTTTTTGTGTTTTTGTGCGCAGCATCCAAATAGTAAATAGTAAAACAATGCTGAGAATGCAGGGGTTTGTGCTGATGGTGACACATTGCTCCAGTAAAGAAGAGAAGACGAATACTCTTTAATAATAAACCATATTTATACGTTTAAACCCTTATCTGATGGCAAAACTCTGCACGGCTGTTTGTAGTGTTAGAAAACTGGTTCACACTTTTCTTATTGGCCATTTCAATGTAATCTTTTGCCAAGTGATACTGCATTGATCCAGTTTTAATACTTTTTGCTGAGAGCTGCACGTGTTTGTTTTTCCAGAGCTCTCTGTCTTGGCGCCATTGTGTTCGACCTGCTATATAGGAGGCTATGTGTGATTTTATTTGACTTGTGTTCTCAGGCTGGAATCAGCCACACTGCGGAGCTCCTTAACACTTTCTTTTCTACAGTATGATGTTCTGTGTTACAGAGAAGAATTCTGAAATGTCAAATAGTCGTTTTATGGAAGACGGCCATTTTAAATGCTGATGAAGACAGACATCCTAAGTGGCTTTAATGTCAGCTCCTCTCTCCGTCTCTGTCTCTGTGTCTCTGTCATTCTACAACAGTGGGTCAGGACCTAAAATGGGTCACAGACCTATGTTTAATAGATCCCCAAATGGCCTCAATAGTGATATGCTTTCAGTCCATGCCCCATGGTGAGAGGCTAAATGTTTCATTTGGGTCCCAGGCTGAAAAGGTTTAGAAGCCCTGGTTCTAAATGATAGCTAGACCTCAGGCTCATAGCTGGCTGTAACGGGACAGTGGGTCCTTGGCCTTCACTCTGAGTCTCACCCTGGCACAGTGAAGGGGTCTGTCCACAGCTGATAAGTGGTTTTAATGTGATCTCCTCCCTTCTTTTCTGCTCCCTCTCTCCTTTTTCCTTTCCTCCCCCTCCATATTTCCCTCCTGCCCCCACACATTTCTTATTCCTGTCTTGCCTTCTCTCACGCTTGATAATTTTTTTGCCCTGCACTTCACTCATTCATCCCTTCTCTTTCCCTTATAGATGATGGCTTGGCTCCAGCTGTGGACTGCTGTGCTCATGGCCCATATGGTCTTGTTCGCATCTCCCAGCATTGCTGAGGTCTTTGCCGTTCCTGTTGTTGAAGGAGAGGAAAGAGGCCCTTCTGAGATTGTAAGGAAAGAGTCTCATCCCATCTTGTTAAGGAAGAAGAGAGACTGGATCTGGAACTCTCTCTACGTGGAAGAGGAAAAACCTGCACCTGTCCCCTACAAGATTGGACAAGTGAGTTAACATGAGGATTTTGGCATCGCCGTCCAATGCACACAAGTAAAACAATCAAGGATTTAAAGATTCAAATGGTTTATTGTGCTCCGATACAATGACATTCCTTAGACAATGCCTTCTATAGTTTAAATGTGCAATAATCCCCTTCCCATAGCTGCTGAAAAGAAAAGTCAATTGTTATTTTTGTCAATTCTATTCAGTTTGATTCTGTAACATAACAAAAAATCTGGGCATTGACATGTTGCTCAGATCAGAATAATAAGGGTCAAAATCAGTCCTTGTTTGAGCTGGAGAAAAAGCAAATGTCATAAAAGACAGTTAGCTCCAATTTTCTTTTCTTCTTCTATAGCTGAAGTCGAACCAAAAAGTGGAGGGGAAGATCTTCGAAATTGCAGGAGAAGGAGCAAACAGCATTTTCACAGTGGATAAAAAAGGAGACCTGTTAGTAACCACAGTTCTGGACCGCGAGGAGAAGAGCTCATACAATTTGACTGCCAAGCTGTTTGATAGATTTCACAGGCTGATAGAGGATTCTGGAGAATTTGTTGTCCTGGTGACAGATATCAATGACAACAGCCCCGTTTTCCCCAAAACATACAATGGATCTATTATGGAGAGATCTGAGAGTGGTGAGTAGTATTTCAGCAGGTTGAAAAAATGCTTATAGGTTTTGGTTTATTTTCTTTCTATAGAACATCTTCTTAAGTTACCAATCAAAGACCGAAAATAAAGGTTCTTACAGAATAAAGTTTCAAGTAGTGCAAGTGTGTAACTAACTGATAATATCAACAGTTATTCTAGATTAAAAATAGACTTGACGCTGAAAAGTCATGGAAGAATGTAACGTTAACACCTGTCACACTCATTAGCACATCCTCACAGTAGGATGTGCTAATGATTGTGTCAAGAAAAGTTATAGAGTTATATTACAATAACTAAGTTCTCAGACATTTCTAGAAAAACACAAAACTTTGTTACATAATTTCTTATTGATTCAAACGAGCTTCATGAATGTTCACGTTCGTCATCCAGGAACTAAAGTGGTGGAGGTAAGGGCAACCGATGCCGATGACCCCACCACTGCTAATGGAGAGCTCAGGTATTCTTTGATCCAAGATGGAGGCCAGGCTGCCTTTAAAATTGACAGTGTCACAGGTGGGTTAAACATGGTTGTTAATCTGCCGAAATGTTGTCCCTGTTAACACATTCATTTATTAGACATACAAGCTGTTTTAACTTGGATATGAGTCGAGTTGTCTACAACTTGAGTGCTTTAACCTTGAATTCTGCAGGTTTGATCACCTGCAAGACAAGCAATCTGGACCGGGAAACTAAGAGTCAGTATGTGGTGGTGGTTAAAGCTCAGGACATGAGAGGACTGCCTTCTGGCAGCACAGCCACCACCTCTGTTACCATCACCGTCACAGACGTCAATGACAACTTTGCTTCTTTCGCCAAACGTAAGGAGGAAGCTTATAACATTTTGATTAATTGAAAATGAGATGCATGTCCTGCATAGACACATTTTTGTCTTTTCCGTCTACAGCGACATATACAATGCAGGTTCCAGAGAACCACAAGCTGACAGAAAAGATCGGCACTTTGGAGTTGGTGGACCGAGATCAGATTCAGAACAAAGAACCCATCATCAGCATTCAAGGTGAACACAACAAAGTGTTCAATGTTGAACTCAGCCCAAACAAGGACGGCAACCTCATGCTCAGACAGGTAAGAGGCTCGTAAGGCAAATAATGAATAAGCAAAACCATGAGGCTATTTCGCCAAAAAAAGGGATCATATTATACTCCTTATACTTTCATGTACAGTATATACTACTGAGAAGCTTAGTAGTGGTCAGGGTTAGCAACCATAACTAGCCCCAGAGTGGTTTTGCAAGAATATCAATCCCCTGCAGGAGCACTAAACCCAGCACCAGCTATGGCCACCACACTTGCTAGCAGCAGTAGCAACCAGGGAAACACTAACCTCCACACAAAGAGTGGCTACACGATTCGCCGCCATGGCAGCGCCAACAGTAGCATTAGGAGCGACCAGAACTATATGAAGCACCAGTGCAGAAAGCGCCTTGAAAGAGAATGACCTTTGTTCACTCTTTCCAAAGACAAAACCGACTGGAACAGTATCTACAACAGAAACAGTTACAGGACAGAAACAGACTTTTTACAATCTGATCATGACATTTTATGTAGGACTGCCTAAGTAACCTTCAACGTTTAGGCTGGTGCTGTTTACAGTCTGGGTTCCAGCTGGAAAAGAGTACACCCCCACGGAAGTCTTCCACAAGCTGGTCAATCAGGACAGGGTGAGATAGGGGAAAGGGCTGAAATGAGCTGTTTCACTCTGAAGACCAGAGCTGTTGCTTAGAGATACATCATTACATTGATTAGCAGTTTTTAATGTATATTAAAAATTAAGCATAATATCACCATTTAAAACAAATCTTTACATTCAATCAAATTTGGTCAGTAATAATGATTAGAAGAATAAATGACTGCATCTTGTAACACTGAGTGAAGCAGTGATTTTCCACCTGTCTGTCCAACTCTTACTCTTGCAGCCCTGACACTGAATTTGAACTCAGACGGCCTTGTTTCTTTGCGTCCCAGGTTTATTCTGGCAGGTTTACCTGACTGTTTTGTGCTCTTCAGATAAAGTATTTAGGACATCAGAGAGCTGAACATGTATTCTAAAGAAGCAAGCTCTCTACTAGCTCGTATGCGCATGGCCTGGAACTGAATCGCACCACACTCCTCTCTATGCTCGGTTCACCCCTCAGCTCTGCAGCCCGTCGCAGAGTAAGCTGGATATCGACCACACTACGGTGAAGGTCTTATTCTTGTTAAGCTGTTTATACGTGGCTTTGATACACTGTGAATATCCATGTTATCAGGAATAATCCAGTTAAGAGAATATTCCTGTCTACCTGTGGTGTCCCACCCACAGATAAAACAGTCTGCCAGGAAAAAAAAACACTGAACCGAACAGTAGGTTATTTCTAATGCACGGGAAGGAAGTAATAATCCGAGCAAGATTCGTGACAGTAAGCACTGCTTGCTGCCACATATTTGTTGACATCAAAGTGTACTTCTCCATTTGTGTAGATAGTGAATGGGGTAAGGAATGTGGTATCGTCAAGCTGCAGTACCATGTTTAACAAGGGTGTAAAAGTTGCCATTTTACTGTGCCACTTACTCTATATGCAGAGTGAGGTCGCTTCGGCTGAGTTCTGACATCTGGAGCCTTTTTACACCTGGCATCGGCAGGTATCATTGGTGAAAAGGTGTAAATGTACTGAGGATGAAGATAAGATAAGAGATGCACATAACAACAAAGGTGCGAATGCAACGTGTTCCCAGTGCAAAAACAAGATGCATGTGAATATAAATGCTATTTTGAGGATCCATCCCTATGTGGAACACAAATAAGTTCACGTCGAATGGAATCTGAACTAAACACAAATAAAAAGAGAGGTAGATAGTCTTAAAAGTCAGTTTTCTGAGAACACACTAATTCTCTGGAAGCATTCATAATAACAATAACATATTCTTACTATTAATCCTTAAGAGGAGTCGTGTCTGTCTCAGCTGTTTCTTTGGCTCAACTCCTGTTATGAACTCTTGGGGCTTCGTATTTGACAAAAACAATTGGACAAAATGAACTGGTCATGTAAACAGCTCTCAATAGGTCATGAGCTTTGATATTAAATCAGATCATTTACTTGCTGTCTCTACCCAGGCTCTGGACTACGAGACAACTGACAGCTACACTATCAGTGTCCAAGTCAGAGAAAACTTAAGAAACCTGCATGTTCCTGCGGACAACGTCAACAATGCTGTCACCATGGCACAGGTAAATATCAGACAGGAGCTGTAGTCGTTTTCCTCCAGTGATGTCATCACCATGCTTGTTAATGCAACACCTGATTAAGTTCCGGTGCATTACAAGGTGTTTTTACAAAATGTGTGTTTTTTAACTAGGTGCACATCAAGGTGTTAGATGTAGATGAGCCACCAGTTTTCTCCAAGTCCAAATACAATTTCACCGTGATGGAAGAAAGTATTGAGAAAAACATAGGAACAGTCACAGCCAAGGACCCCGACAAAGCCAACAAGGGCATACGGTATGGTTCTGCACAAAGTTCCCACTAATGAGCTGTTTCTAATAGTGACTGTTACACTAAGTTCTTTCTCTGTTCACTGCAGGTACTCGATACTAGACAAAGACTGTCCAATCAAAATCAACTCTTTCACAGGTCAGCTGTCTTCTGTGAGGTCACTGGATAGAGAGGTGGAGGCTACACACATGTTTCAAGTTATGGCACAGGAGGAGCCAAGTGGTGCGTCACACACAAACTGCATGGGCTGATTAATCCTGTGTCTTTTACACAATAGAGCTTCACTTCTAAATGAGAACCATGTGTGCACAGCGAGGGAGTCAGGCCAGAAAGATTTTTGTTTTATTCTCTTGTTGTTCACGCGGCAGCTTCTCGGGTTTTACTGAGGGATGGGAGTGTAACACATTAACAGGGATTTTTACAGATTTCGCACACTGTCACAACACCTGGTCGACCCACACAGGATCGAGAGAGTGAGCAGGAAAATCACATTACTGGCTTTCATTGTTTACTTGCAGCTTCCAAACCAAACTCTGTATTTTTAGACCAGCAATGAATGAAATCCAAAGATCTATTTTAGTGGCTTGTCACAATGTTTAAGAATCACAATGGTCCCCCGAGCTTGACAAGGTCCTGGATATACAGTACATGTACTGTACTAAAGATAGTTTCAATACCTCAGTACAAGAGACAGAAAGACACCAGTGATGTAAAGCAAACATAAAAGCTGCTTCAATGTGACAAAAACAGTGTAACAAACAGCTCACAAATAGAAATCCTTTCAGTCGTTTGACCTTAATCAGTGCCACAGAGAACAGCTGATCAGTGGCCTTGCTAATCACTGTCAGATCTACCCATTATGGGAGATGATACATGAGCCGTGTAAGGTGACTAAAGTGGAAACTCAAAGTAATCAAAGAAATGATGTGTCCTACAGTTCCAGCTTGTTCATTTGGGACAAATCACTCATTGTCTTTTCTCCGCAGGTCTGGAGTCATTTGTCCAAGTTTACATTAAAGTTCAAGACATCAACGATAACAAGCCTGAGCTGACTGCTGAAGAGGTCTACGTCTGTGAAAACGACATGACGAACACGGTAAGGGAACCAGCGCAGCTGACACGCTAACATAAAATAATGATAAACAAAAGACAGCCTTTGGACCAGAAATGTACCGGGTAACTAGAGTGCATTCAAAGTGATGCACACCACTTACACACACACACACACACACACACACACACATGCAAGGTCAACCCAGCCTGCAAAGAGCTGCCTCCTCAGTAACACATGCAGAGATACAGCTTTAGACCTAAAAAAATTGAATTGGCTGGATGCTGTCCACATTTAAATTGCTTACACAGTAAATACAATTTGTGTCCAGCATGGATTTAATTTTGATCCTGTTTCTCCTCAGGTCATAGGAACCTTGAGAGCCACAGATAAAGACGACCAGCGGGCTTTCTTCACTTTCAGCCTGGACAGTCAGAGCTCCAACTTCTCCATCCACGACCACGGCAGTAAGTGTTTGTGTGCACCGAGCAAATATTTACTTTTCTTTTCGTGCTTGTGGATCTAAACAGGGCTCAGTGGAAACATTGGCCACAGCACTTGTTGCTATGCAACAACTCAAACGTCATTTGAAGCCCAGTGCTTTGTTGCTGAAATTGGAAATGATTTTAACTTGTCAAAGCATGCTTTTGGTTCTCCCAGCCAGACTCTGGGACCATAAGTGCTGTCTAGAAAGCACTGCAGCAAATACTGAAGTAATGAGAGCAAGTAGCTCGTATTCTGCACCCATCCAAACTAAGGATGTTAAAGGAACAAGGGAATTGAGAGCTTTTTGCAAACATGACCAGACGTAAGATGAGGATCCATATCACTGTGCTGACTCCGTAGACTAGTTTCTGATATATATTGTTATACATACATGTCTTTTTATTTTTCATATGAACATTTTGTAATAATCCTAAACAGAAAAAAGTGAGAAAAACATCCAAAAAACGTGCCAAATAATCACATAAAAACACAAACACCAAATGACGAACAAAGTAAGTCGAGATGACGAACAACCTCTAAACTAAACACAACATACCTGAAAACAACATTTGGAGTCATTTTTTTGTGTCTTATTCAGGCCATCATAGGGGTTTATATGCATCCGTCCAATTCTGCAGCCATGGCAGCAGCAGCGTGAAGCTTTAAGGCAAATGTTAATCTGGGTATATCAGCGTATTCATCACATTGTAGCCTCTTAATGTGCTGAGGCAAATTAGCACTACATGTACACTATAGCTTCAGCTGACAGGAATGTCGTCAGATGCGCATTCACATGTTAATGATGCTACATAAATTGTATTAGAGATAATTCTGAAGTGTGAAGCTTGTGGAAAGATCAGGAGGAGTCATTAGATATTCATCATCTAGGTGGTGCTACATTTGATTTGAACTCATCAAATAGTAAATATTTCATTCTGGACCAAAGCAAAGACAGGTTGTTAGCAACTGCCTGTCCTGCTTTTATAAGCTAAAATGGTTTAGGTGCTGAGATAAACCGTTATATGTAGGTTTATGTTGTTATACAATGTAATTAAATATACACAATTTATCATAGTCAGAATAAAAGTGCTCAGTGGCCAGAAGGTTTCTGTTTTATTCAAAGCGTCTGGTGCCATCTGGGAGTAAAATGTCTAGATACAAATGTTGAGTTAGAAATGTCAGATCAAATAAACAGAAGATGGTGTGAAACCCTATTCTTTGATTCAGACGTTCATATTAAGGCAAAGGGGGCTGGGTAGGTTGGTGCTCTGTTACGTCAGATTTAAGCTTATTTGGGTTATTCAGCTTAGGACACAAAATGGCACAAGTAAAACAGTTTTCATCATTTTTTAATCATCATATATTCTTTTAATACATGGAAACCTGAGGGAAAATGGTACCAACTGTTCTAGTCTGAATAGATGAAAGCCTTAGGTAGTCAGATGAAAGATGTAGGTAAGGTGTTACTATTTAATTTAAGTGAACCTTGAAACATACTGAAAGGAAGGTAAACAGAGCCATGAACTTACCTCATCCATTTCCTCTCTACTCATGCCTGGAGGGTTTGACACATTGATCCGATGGAGAAAAGGAAGAAGCAGATGGAGGAGAGGAAAAGGAAAGACAGAGAAGAAAAGATGAAAGAAGGCAAGAGGAAAAGCTTGGGATTAAGGGAGACAGGTGATTAACATGAGACTGTGCTAAAACGAGGAGAGGATGCAAGCATAAAGAAGAATGATAAGCGATAAACAAGAAGTTATTCTCCCTCTTCATTAGAGAGAAAGAGAGAAATGGGGCAAAGTCAAGGTGGGAAAACAAATACTAGTACAAATAATGGAAGAAGAGGAAAGAAGAAGAAAAGCAAGATGGGAGAGACCAGGAGAAAAGAGATGAGTGGAAATCGACAGAAGGACAATAAATGAAAGATGACATAAGGACGTGCAAAGAGTGAGATGAGGACACGATGAAAGAAGAGAGAAGCAGAGAGAAGAATGAGCAAAAGGTGCGAGAGTAATGACGGAAGAGACGAGCAGCAGCAGGAAGAAGGAGAAAACATGACCTGAGCACGAGCAATGAAAGCAGGATAAATACGGGAAGGAGGAAGACACATGAGCATTAAGTAGGTGACTGCAGGTAAGGGGGGACAGAAGGAATACCTGGAGAGGACACTAAAGACGAGGAGGTGGATATTTGTTGGATAAGTGCTGGATGTCATTGTGACCTTCCGTTCTCCCCCTGTGGCTCGGGACTAACCCATTCCCAAAAACCGTCTGACAGCACCTCACACCACTTAACACGCAGACACCGGTTCCACACACAGACATGCAATAAGAGCTGCAAAGTGAGGGCTTTTCAAATATTTATTGACTACCAGCTCTAAAGAAAAAAAGAGAAGAAGAAGACAAGCGCGCTTTCATTACAGGCTCTAAAAGAGATACACAAATGCTCTCCAGCAGTCCGTGTAGCCTCACTGTGAAGTGACAGGACTCAGTGTTCAGGCCAGGCGGCTACATGAAGCTCGGCGCATTAATACCAGAGAGAGGAGGCGGAAAGAAAACAACGAGATGAAGACAGAGAAAAGGGCTAATGAGATGCAGGCGCAGAGAGAACAAAAGAAATGTAGAAAGGACAGTGAGACAAATACAGGAATCCAGAGAGACGGGACAGAGAGGAATTCAAACAAAGCAGGAGCAAGGAGACAACAGAGACGAGGGATGAGATGAAGGCAGGACAGAAGCTGTTTCATCTTTTATTCAGTTAGTTAAGGCGTCGCTGAGCCCGTGTCCTCCAACTCACACACCTTCAGTAATGTTGTCTTACAGACCGTACAGAGAAACCAGATCCAGGGATCGATGGGATTTAAATCAACCTCATTTGGACACATCAGACATTTTGAACCTCCATCACAACAAGAGTGAACCTGAATGGCACAAAAAGACAATGAGCAGTATTTTGTGTGGACTCAGAAATCAGAAAGCGTCAACCAAAAACGATCACAAACTACATTAATGGAGATATTTTACCCCCTCTCAGCACAAGATGCCCCTACTTTGTACTCAGAAGTGAAGAACATCTATAGAACTTTATGACTGGAAATGAATTATTAACTCAATCAGATTTCTGGAGTAAGTGCCACTGAGCAGCTTTCACAGATCTGAATGGGCACCATGTCTTAACCTGGTATCCAGTTCTCCACTTATTAGAAACAGATGAAAGCACATTGACTTTTATTATCAGGTGACGTTTTGACCTTTAATGGCGACAAATCTAACAGAGAAAACAACACATTCATATGAAGTCCAGGCTCACACTTCTTTTTTCTCCCTCCAGGGAATGAATCTTAGACATATTGAAAAGTTGCTTTAATCATTTGAATCAGGCGTCATTTTAATACGGGGCGAAATCTGCCGGGTGGAGTTCAGATAACATGTCTCGTGACTCATGAGGGTAAAGTAATCATATCGGAGCTTTGCTGTATCTCCTTCCACAAGACCAATGTGATTTAATTTCAAAGTTCAATATGTGCAAATGTCAGCAACACCTATGTTGTATTTATTTAAACTCAAGGCATATGCTTCTCTGTCGGAGAGTTTAACAAAGTGTGTCTAGGTATTCAGAGGGGTCTTTCCTGCCATTGTATCCACTGAAATTCCTTCAGCGGTGGGATATGGTGGAGAAAGGCTCTCCCCATCGTCTTAGCAGGAAACGTCTGCCTGCCAGGGATTTGACTAATGACTGTATTGTTGTTCAGGTCTGCAGAGAAGACATTTCTCTGTTGGGCTCAATCTGTTTCTACTCTTTTTACATCAATGTCCTTTTCCTTTAGCTAAATCTATCTATCCTCGACTCTCGTCTTGCCCCCAGATTACATTCAAACGCGCAGTGAGACATTTTGGATCAAAACATTATGTGCTACAAAGAACCCATTATGTCGATTTATGTAATTTTGCATTTGCAAACGCTCATGCAGGGTTGACTGTCGCAGGTTTTTAAGGTGCTGCCATTATCTCTAATCCTAAATGACTGAAATCCCAAATGCACCAAACTGACAGGTAATCACAAATCATCTGTCTGCCTTTATGCAACGACTTTCTTCTTGCTGTCACGTCTCATATCTTGTTTTATCTGTGGAGCGAGGTGCTGTATAAATAGAATTTGGAGACTGTATAGACAGAGCAGGTGAACAGATGATGAGTCAGACAAATTAGACATGGATTCGACAGAAAAGAGACATAGATTTGTGTTGTGTAGAAGAGGGGTGAAATATCTGCACACTCACTGTTGGTTTTTCTGTGCGTTGTGGTGCAGACGGCTCAGCAGACATCAGGGTGAAACAGGGCCCGTTCAGCATGGACGACCCCAAGGAATACAGCGTGGAAGTCCGCGTCAGCGACGGAGGACGGCCTGCCCTGACCAGCGTCACCAAACTGGCAATCAAGGTCTGTGAGACTATATCAGCAAAGCAAATGAAAAGATGTTTCATAGTTTAGGTTGACACGTAGTCAGTGACTGTTAATAACTGCTTGTGCTGTCCCCTGTAGTCATGTCGCTGTGGTGCACAGCGGGCGATCACACAGTGCAAAGCTGGTGCTCAGATAGTAGGTGTGAGCGTCCACGCACTAGTGGCCATTCTACTCTGCATACTGACCATCCTGGGTGAGTTTTCTTTCTTTCCTCACTCTCCTTCTGTCCTCTTGGCCTTCTTTCCTGCTGTCATAGACTACACTTTTCACAGATCACCTGCAGGGTTTTTATTAGGGCGGAAATAATGTGTTTTATCTTCTCACGGGTCTCACGATGGGGTCAGCACACCCCAACACATTCTCATCAGCCAAAAGAGACCTTCTTTCAAAGAGTGTGTGGAGAATGTTTCCTTTTCACGTCCACCTTAAAGGGATACTCCACGGATTTTACACATCAAAGTTTGTTTACTGATGTTGGGGAGCACTACTGCATGTATAAAAAAGAAGACTAAGACCTGAGGCTCCTATACAAACTGACAAACTGCCTCAAGTGATGTCACCATTTTCAGATGCACCATATGAATTTAATTTAAACAGCACTAAATAATTTGGGGCTGTGTTCCCTTTACATTTATGTTCTTAGGCTTTGTTTTATGTTATGTGTTTCCCATTGAACACAGTGACAGTGATGTATCGTAGGTAGAAGAGGGAAAATTCCAAAAGTGTCAAAAATATAAAGCACTACTTCCTAAGCTCAGATTTTGATTTTGTTTCCTTCCATTTGGGCATTGGTGAAATGTTTTAGAAAAAGAAAATGTTCCGTTGATTTGTACTTGTTTTACATTCTGCCAACAAACAGGTGCCAAAGAGCTTTTATTCTCTGAGACGATGCCGTGATAGATCGAGTGACTGAGGCGTGAGCACAGCTTGCCCTTGCTGTGTGAGAAATAAGACTTGTGTTTTGTGTGGAACTTTTCCCCTCCTGGGGTTGTTGGTTTTATGAATAATATAACAGCAGATGTGGAAATAATGCCTGCAGTTGTGAGCTCAATATTCTCTTTGATACCTTCGCCCCCTGCTCCTTTTTTTCTGGGGAAAAAGAGACACTTGTCATGTTGGATGAGAGGCACGCCGGAGATAGTTGGCCGAACAAGATGGATATGGGGTGAGAAGTGCTGAGAGAGAGAAAGAGCTTGAAGACGAGGAGGGGCGGAGGAGTGACAGCTGGAAAGAAAAGCTTACATCTAGACTTAGTTATGGAGAGAGGTGAAACAGGCAGACAGACGAGAGACGAGTGAGACAGAGAAGGAGACAAAGTGAGATACACAGCGAGACAGAAGGAGGTTATGGAAGACAGACGCAGCAGAGGAGAATTGTGGGAAAAGCAGCAGAAGAATAGAGTGGTGATGGTGAGAGTTTATCAGCTCTTTAGGTGCCGTCTGCTTATCAAACACCGCCAAACACTCAACCTATTAACTATTAATACACTGCTTCACCAATGTGCCTTTTCCTTCAGCTCTCTCCTCCTCGTTCTCTTTCCCTCTGGGTCTCTCCATCTCTCTCTCTCTCTCCTTCACTGCTCCCTCTCTTCCTCTTTCCGTCTCTCTTTCTCTTTATCACAGGCCAGATTAACTATTTAATGCACTTGTCATTATCTGCCAGGGCCCAAAGCAATTTGCAGCGCTCCCCATTCACAGGCGCACTTTCTCACAAGAAGTTGAGTTTGACACACGAAAAGACGTTTTTCTCACTCCTTTTTTTTTTTTTTTTGCACAAAGAAAAGGGCTTCTACTTTGTTTTCTCTTCTCTCGCCCCTCTAAGTCTGATATCTCCAGAGCTTATTAAACTGCAGAGCATATGTTGTAAAAGATTAATCTGCTGGTTTCCCATGCAAACTTAAATTAGTCCCGCTCGCCCTCATCTAAAAGGCATGGCTAATGCTGCTTGCCCGCTGAGAGAGGAAGAGGTTCATATCGGGACTGAGGCTCGAGGCCTAATCTAATGTCAAATGTATCCTTCCTCTCTTCCTCCTCTACTAGTGCGTCCTCAGCCCAGATTTCTCCCTTTTCTTACACTCCTTCCTTTGCATTGCTGCTGACTCTCCTGTTTTGTTTCTTGTTTCCTTTCATTCTTTCTCTTTCTTTTGCTTCTTCACCTCATTATACCCCCCCCCCCCCCCTCAGTTCAAATAGACACTCTGCTTGTGTTCGTTTCTCAGTGTTAAAATATCTTGTGTCACCTTTGACCTTGTCTTTTTTGGTGCTGATTACGGTTCCGTATGATCTCCGTTGACATTTCCATCTATCGTTGCTCATGTGCCACTTCACATTGTTTGTTCTCACTTTAAAAGAAAACAAAATGTAGGTCTTAAAACTTTTTCGCTCTTTTGCATTTGCTCATTTCTGTGTCAGGGTCCGACTTTCCTTCCGTCTCCATTCTTTCACGTTCCTTCCGTCTCGTTTCCTCATTTCCACTTGCTCTCTTGTGTTTACTGAGTCTTTCTTCCTGTTTCTTTTCTTTTCTTTTCTTTTTGTCTTTGTTCAGAGCTGGTGTCTGTCTCTGTCTGCGGAGATGCGTTTGAGGTTTTCATGCTTGGGGCGAACGTCTTAGACACCTTAAACCATTCACTCCTCATTTTTCCCCCCTCAATCCTGCTCTGGTTTCTAGTCTCCTAGTTAGTGCTCCACTTTCCTCACTTCTTTCCTGCCCCCATTCGTATTCTGTTTTATGTTTTCTGGCCTAATTTTCTCTCCTGCTTTGAAATTCATAGAACTGTTGGTCTAACATGAAAGGTGGCAGGGTAATCTCTCTGTCTTCGTGTTCTACTTTGTCTTCAGGTTTTATCTAATCATTTAAATTTGTTAACACATGAGCCAGGCAACAAAAGGGATTTTTTTCACTTTACAGCTTTTACACATGACATTAATACATTAATGATTATCATCAGCTTGATCCTCGAGTAGCTCTTTCTTTGCCTTTTGCTTGCAGTTTTAATCCAAGATTCAAAGCCTGCAAACAAACATGTTCTAAGTGAATGTTCCTCTTGTGTGTTTTTTTAGTCATAGTGATCCTGTATGTGATGAGGAAACGCTACCAGAAGGATTCTTTGGCCAGTATGAAGAACAGCGGGGAAATCCATGAGCAGCTGGTCACATATGACGAGGAGGGAGGAGGAGAAATGGACACTAATGGGTGTGTAGTGAAAACAGACCCAGATGAATTATGTCTATTCCTTTTTGTATATCTTCAGCTTGCATGCACTAAAGCAGAGTCTTTTTATTTATTATTTAATACACAGAAATAAAACTATTAACAAAAGTCAGATCACAATCCCAGCTGCAAAATGTAAACATTCCTCTGCACATTATTATTTCTGTTTATCTTGCTTCATCTTGATATAGTTAAACCTTGAATAGTAATACGTTTTACTCTTGAACACTGTGCTTTTGTTCGCTTCAGAGGAAAACATACCCTGCATTCACTCTCTCCATCTACAACATCCATCTTCCTTTTTTGGATCCTTCAATTTGCTGACCCACTTTATCCAAATGAAATGATTAAACATTAATCCCATCTCAATCTAATCCGTCCATATTTAAATTGTATTAAAAGCACATTTAATCATATGTAGTGTCTATATTAACTGAACCATATGCTGTCATGGATAAGCTGATGGCTTGATTAAAGTTGTGAGCAACCTCCCTATTACATTTTAAAATATATGTGCGTCTCGAACACGTTCTGACACACTGACTTTCTTCATTTGTTGTATCTAGGATAAATTCTGTCAGACATAACATAATTGATATGTATGCAACAAAAAATTGTTCAGGTATTCACATTCAAAACATTCAAATTGGACTCCGCTCATGGATCCGTGATCATATTCTCAGAGGAGTTTATCAGCCCTGTAGTAACATTTGTGTTCCCCTCTGTTTTAGCTATGACGTCTCGATCCTCACTTCTGCCTGCCACGACGGCTCCCTACTCCGCCACCCGGATCACCATCCCCATCCTTCGCTCTATGCCATGGTCCAGAAGCCCCCTCACCATGCTCCACCCACTGCATGTAAAGGCGACATGGCCGCAATGATTGAGGTGAAGAAGGATGAGGCAGACCACGACAGAGACGGCTTCCCTTATGATACACTCCACATCTATGGCTACGAAGGACCAGAGTCTTTAGCTGGAAGTCTCAGCTCTCTGGAAAGTTCCTCCACTGGATCGAACTTGGATTACGACTTCCTGAGTGACTGGGGACCGCGGTTCAGGACCCTGGCTGAGCTGTACGGGGTGGATGGATCTGACTACTACCACCAATACTGATGCAGAGCTTCTGCTAACAAGCATTCATGATGCCAAAATACACAAAACCCATGCATATGTTGAAACAGCCATAAAATACACACATTGCCAAAAGCATGCAGGAACTATACATTCACATAAACACAGAACCAGGAGTGGATGCTGGATACGAACCGTGTTCTCCAAAGACTCCTCTAGCTTCTGAAAACAGAATCAGGGCGCTTTTGTTTCCAGTGCAACATCAACTAACTTTGGAGTCAAGTGTAATTCACTGAGTCTGTTAGGTTATTAAGCCTCCCCAGTCAGCCAATTAGAATTATTGGTGATCTCCCTCCCATTGTTTTTTTTGTTATGAGCCATTGGTCTTTATATCATTATAGAAGATACTGAGATACCCTAACCTTTCAGATAAACAGTAGTTGACAGTGTGAAATCCACATTGTTTGGACGCATTTTATTTCATCACACATGTGATGTCGTCCTAACCCTCCTTTTTTCTACCTGCGCACATCAGATGACAATAAGTTTTGGTCCATAGCAAACAATCAAACCTACATAATTCATGATGTAGGTTTATCGGGTTACTGCTGCCCATCAGTGTCTGTTATTACTCATTTATTCAGCTTCTTTAAGCTTTTTGCATCAGCGGCTGTGTTTACATGCACTACACTTTACACTCTGTGTTTGTAATTTAAATGCATCCATAATCATCTGCATATGCACATAAACATTTATGCACCTCACCTAAAATAAGAATGGTCTAAATGTGACAAAGATACGGATACATACAGTGTGCACCTATTTGACAACACACTGCCCATAATATTATATTTTCATATACATTTTTCCCACACTCGCTCTTCTTTGTAGAACTAATGTTTAATAGCATTTTTTTTGACAATGAGCCTCAAAGATGTGGAGAACAATCTGGTTTTCAGATCTGAACTTGATGATTTGATTTGTAAATGTGATCATTTGAGAGCTTCATTGTTGGAGCCGGGAAAAAAAAAACAACTTTGAGAAGCCAAGAATTTAAACTCAAAGAGAGTCAGAGTGTTTGATCACAGCGAGATGCCAGCTGCGTTTTCTTCATCTCAAATACTAAAAAGGATGATCTTTAAGGAAAGTTCAGCTTTGAAAAACCCACAGTGTTCATCAGGCTGTGATGTCAAGCCAGTTTTTTTCTGATCTGCCCGCGTTCTTCTAACATACAGTTACTTATTTACTATGTTTCTCTTTATGCAATTTTGCAGTAAGCCGTGACATCAGCTCTGTGGGAAGAAAAAGTTCACAATATTTAGCACTATGAGCTTTTTCAACTCTAAAGCACCTTTTATTAGTCATTTTTAAGTGCATTTTTTTGTCCATTTCCCAGTTATCTTCTGCTCTAAGGAGAAAAAACAGACAATAGACAGAGAGACTGACGCATAGGAAATGGCAGCGGTGCAGTGCCGACAGAATTACAGCATGTTCCTAGGTTTTATTTGACAGAACCCATCATCACAGTTATTGTTGAGATGAAAGCCCAATTCTCAGAGGCCTCCCAGATTCAGACAACGCAGGAAACGCAGAGTGGCAAAATCAGCTCGTTGGACAGCTATGAGGACTCTGAGCTGGCTTTAATAGCTTTAACCTCTCATCCTTTTTGGCTACTATCGGGTCATAAAGTCTCTAATCCAAAATTTAACAATCTCTAGATATTCATTATCATATATTATAGTTTTTAATTGGTTCTGAAAGAAAATGCAACAGACTGCTCGTACACCGACACACATGACCTCTTTCATTGACTGGGGACTGGTCATTATCTGGGTTTGCATTAGTAGCTATGCAGTATTATTATTTATTTATTTAACCTCTTATTCAAGTAATCAACACAGCACCATGTAGTTATTCAAACTCGTAGGAGTCACACCAAAGCCCCATTTGTGTTTCTGCAAGCATTTATTTATCACCGTCATCTCATTATTTTCTTGAATTAATTGTTTATTTCTTTTTCTTTCAAATGTGAGAAACTAGAAGTGACATTTGAAGAACTGATTAGTTGACATGTGACTCATCAATTATCAAAATAGTTTTCATTAATTGTTTGGGTTGCATGCTTGTTAGTACAGATTGAAATGGAACATGCCTTTATTTGGTGTGTGGAGAGAAATGATAAGGAAGCTCTAAAGTTACCTGAAGGAAATGGTCCTGACATGACTGCATTTCAAAACGGTGGTGTGCCATGTTTCCACACAACCATATGTCTCCGGGACAGTCCCCCGATCTGTTAAATGTAATTTAAATCCAATATGGAGAATTGAGTTTATTTACTCTGCTCTTTATTCAGTTTTGTTTGGACTTGAACTTCTTTCCTTAAAGCTTTTGCCTGCTTGGAATGCCGTTTGATAAACAGCTGACACAATAGCTGGAAGCCTTCTCAGTGCTTTCCTGTTGGGTTCACATATACACTTATAGCAGCCTGTTCCTCCGCCGCGGTCTCAGACGTTATCTCGTTCTCCTGCGCTTCTCGTTTGCCTCACCATCTTTCTCCCACACTGTATTTCTCTCCCCATCCTTTAATCAGCTAAACCAAACAGTGGCGTCGACTTCCTGTCCATCTGGGGGTTTGTGCCGGCCCCTTCCTGTCAGCGTTATCTCTCCCATGAGCCAACACATTGTGCTTGCTTCCTGTTAGCCTGGCTCGGGGAAACAACCTTGGAGAGGAAAAGGGAGCACGGCAAGGAGACACATGGGATGAGGTTGTGGGTTAACAAGAAAGAAAGACGAGGAGAACAATGTAGAGCAGTGATGAGTTTCTCAGCTGAGCAGAGAGACTGTTGAGCTCAAAAAGTGTTACGCTGCAGGCAGAATGGTGCCTGATGCAGCAGCAAAAGGATGATTTGATTTTTAAACGTGTTATTGTTTTTATTCTAATTTTTGTGTTTGCACTGATGATTTAACTCCTGTCACATTTAAACCATAGATACGATCACCTGCTCTCGTCTGTTTTCCGGGCGATGCGCAGTTCATCCAAAACAAGCCTGTTGACTTAGTTTCTACCGTTTTAACCCAAGGAAACAGTGTTAAAGTTGTTTCTTGTATTTGTTCGTGTACTCACCATTATCACAATTACAGCTTTGAATT
Source organism: Microctenopoma stevenorrisi (assembly GCA_032270685.1). Lineage (NCBI taxonomy): Eukaryota > Metazoa > Chordata > Actinopteri > Anabantiformes > Anabantidae > Microctenopoma > Microctenopoma stevenorrisi. The sequence goes on along the minus strand of JAUMTR010000007.1, from coordinate 16,271,363 downwards.
AAAAAACGTGGCTATGTGAACAAAGATAATCAGCAGCCTGTAGCAGGTGGAGGTGCTTTATTATCTCCTGGCAGCAATAAGTGCTGGGGGTGTTAATGGTGAGATAATGTGAGGCATTTAGAGGTGAAGATCATTAGTCAATTTTCCAGCAGTGATTTCAGCAGGATCAAACCTCCACATGTTCACTATCATAGCATGAAGCATGTCGTTGATCACGCACAAGGTTTAATGTGGATTTCTTTTTCAGTGTCATATTTGGCAGCATATTGAAATTCTTCACAGCCCAAAATGTTAGAACACAGTCTCAGATTCATAGTTTATTTCCTCAGATTAATACATTTTTGAAAATGCCTCCAAAACTTTCAACGTTAGAGTGGTATCATCGTGTTCAGTGGCCGTGTGAGAGCATTTATCTTCTCTGTAACCGTGATTTGGACTCGAACATTGAAAATAAACCTCTCAGGTTGGGCTCCAGGCACAAAAATGAGAAGCGACCCGTCACATATATGAATCTACTGGTTAATAAATGGACGTTACAGTGATTTAACTGTACTTTCATCTGTGTATCCCATGTGTTATGTAAATAAGAATAAAATGTGCCTATTAGGGATGTTTTTTTTCTGGCCTCAAATATTTCAAATATCAAATATTTTTTTTGCCAAAAATGTGTTAGATGATTTTAAACTTGACACAATCTCTTTATTGCTGTAAAAACTAAAACTAGTTAGTTTTTCTACAAATGAAAGAAGGTGCATGAATGATGCCGTGAGTGAATTAAATTTTGTGTTCATGTGTCTATTTGTGTTTGTACTCTGTGCGTGTGTGTGTGTGTTTGCTAGTGATTGTACTGATGTACATACACACTAATGGATATCAACCATATTAAAGAACAGCAACATAGGTATACATTTTTTCTTGTGTAAATACAGTAAGAGTTTTGAGGACAGGGGAACATGTGCCTTTATTCTTTAAAAAATAAATACTGTAATTCATTTTCTGATGGTGAACACGATGTTTTCTATATTGTTTTTATGGTGTATAACAACTACTTTTTATTACCTGACCTTTTTGTAAGTGTAGAATAAAAATAAACACTCAAAGATGTTTTTTGTCCATCTCTGCCTGGTGATTTAAACTACTGAGATATGATATAAATTAAAAAATGGATTATATTTAGCTTAAGGCCATTGTGAATGCTGGTCCTGTGTTAACTGTTTTTTCATCAAGAAGTATAAGAATACTAGAAAACAGAAGAGACATGAAGACAAAAACGGGATTTATTTATTTAGTATGTCAGAGAGAGAAAGCATATTCAGATTTTAATGAAACATTTCATTCAGCATTGTGTAGAAGCTTCTTCAGACGCTCCGAATCTTCTTGGGTTTGCCTCTATCCCATTCTTCCTGGCAGATCTTCTCTAGCTCCATCACTGTTATATGTTTGATGTGGTTTAAGTCTTCACTTTGGGCCCCTCAGGAACAGCCAGAGACTTGACCCGTTGCCACTCCAGCATTGTCTTGGTTGTCTTTAACATTATGGGTTATTGTGTGTAGAATAATGGACAAAATGTAATTTTTTAAAAGAACTTCTTTATGCAGCAAAAATATTTTGCAAAGTGCCAGTTTTCATACAGTCAGGATATTTTCTATATCAGATTCCATGTGGTGTAGATCAGCTCTGCTCTTTGTGTAAAATAATCCTTTATGTCAAACGTTGCACATTGTGAGGCCGTGTGAGGAAATCTCTGATCTCCTTCACTTTGATCTTTGACATGCGATCAGATGTGAGACAGAGGATATGCTCTGTTTTCCTCTGTAGAGTGTAAATTCACCACAGGCTCATGCTGTTTTATTACTGCGGGGGTCAGTGGATTTAGGAGTTAGACGTCTACGTATATGATTATGTCCATATGAGACACGAGTGAGTGAGTGCACCAGATCGATTACACTCGCTGAGAGACAGACGGAAATGCCAAAGTGATGACAAGTCTCTCATCACGTCTTGGGTTGACACCCAGCAAGGACTATGTACATTTGTCTTTCTATAACTATGGGGACATAGTCGTAAACCCTCCTAACTAACTAATTAATGTCTCACATTTATTCTAGCCTACACGTTATTCTAAACATAACCCTCAAACAGCCCTGTGACGACGCTAAGCCTAGCCAAATAAAAACATCTGCACACAGGATCACTGTCAACCGAGGAGGTTTTACTGATTTCGATCTGGCTGACAAATCACACCTTAAAACAGAACCAGATGTCTATACACCTTCAGGCTTTCCCCCGTGTCACACTACATATGTGTCGGGCAGCTCAATTGCCAACAAGTTCTAATATAGAAATGTCCAAAAAGCTTATTTTTCTCTCTGCTGGACAAAAAAATCCACATGATTATTCTATGAGAATTCTCTGATCTGCTACCTCGCTGACATAATCCGACAGGTCAGGATTTGTGGTCGTATGACGTCACCTTTGATGATGCCCACTCGTACTGTCTGTGTGCTGGAAGTTATATGTCTGCGTTACACTTGTAAACCAGAGTTTAGATGATGAATTTCTGTATTTGTACTGAACCAGGAAAATCCTAGTCCATGCCTGCATGTGTACGACTAAAGCTATAAGTTGTTTTTGAATTACTGACTTAAATTTGTTAGAACTGTTTCAATTTGTTGTGTTAAACTGAGTCCATGTGACAGAAAATGATATATTGTTTGATATATGACCCAATCATGAATCAGGTTTCTAACTCGCTTCTCATCTCTCTCAACATAATCAGGACCAGAGTTGCTTTTAAAAAAGCTTTCACTGAGGCTTGCGAGTTGCACAGTCACTAAATTCACTCTGTCATCAGTTATTCAGGCGAGTGGGAAAGCTGGAAGATTTGACGGATGTCTGCGGGAAGGAATGAGAGATGGTGAAGATCATGCGAGGAGAGTGAAGGGTACATTTGCGTCCCATCTCCACTCCTCCCTCAACCTCAGCTTAACTTTAGACTACTTGTGGCGAGGATGGGACAGATCCAGCTGGCGGCAACATACTAAACATTGTGTTACGGTCAAACTACAAATCCAGACTTTTAAATCGAGGCATGCTTCATACTTCAACATGATTACATGGAGGCTGTGAATGGATAATCCTTTGAAGCCTGATCAAAGAATGCCTAAATTTTGAAGTGGGCTGCAGTATGTGTTTACATGCAAAGGGAGCAGATATGGATAGCTGTTTACATGACCATAGCATGTAATCCAGTTAGAGAATGCATCTTGTCATAAGTAGTTATGTTTGTCTCTGTGAGACTGAAAAACAACTGACAAATTTGCAAGTGATGCACAACAACCTGTAGCTACACATATTTGCTGTATTCCTTGCACTTATCACATTATTAAATATTGGTAATTGATGTGTGTACCTTTTTAGAGGGAAACTTTTATTCCTATATGATGCATCATTGCCTGATTTTAACACAGTCAAATGTGCCTTGCACATCGCTGTCCAGTATTAATTGTGGTACATCATCAGGTATGTTGACTTAAATTTGTGTTAGTGAAGAACTTTTCACAGTAAAACATCTGAGTTTACAGATGTTTTACTTCAAACTGCACAGATGCTTTGGTCACTCATTGGAATCTTAAATGGAAATGTATTGTTCTACTTAATGCGAGGCCGTGCTGCAGCCATAGAAACGTTCTGCAAAGCACAACATGCACGAGCCGGGGACACAGCATGTAGCACAGTGTACTATTCACAATTAACAACATGATAAACACACACAAAACTGTTTTCTGTAGGTTAAAAGACTGTGAGCTAAAAGACGGATGACTCGAATAGCCTTTCTGTCTGTTTCAGCATAAGAAATGTCTTCCATTGTCAGAGACAAACCGACGTATTTCCTAAAATCTGTCAGCTTGACTCTTTGCCCACATCTTTTGATAAAATCTCATAAATAAAGTATGTCTCTATTGTTATTGCAGGGGAAAAATAGCTTTCATTTGGTTGTCTGTGCAAATGTTTCACTGTGGTTGAACACAAATGTCTATAGACTAAACACTGTGACACACACAGGTTTTGGCATCTCAATGTGTGTCAGGATTTGCGTCTTTTGTTTCGTGTCGTCTGCTGGTCTGTGAAGCAGATGTGTTTTTGTCTTTGTCAGCGGCAGAAATAAAGCTGTGGCCTGTAGCTAAGTAGGTAGAACATGGCACGGCTAGATTTCGGAGGGTTCAATTTCCCCTGTGTTTGTCATGCTAGAGCAGGATTACTAAAATATGCTGCTACCCCTCCCATTTGGATGCCCATTAGCATCCGGCCTGATCCTCATTCCTGGTTTGAAAAGCACTGCAGTCAACCATCACAAAAGTGCCACAGTGTGCATCAAACATCCCACTGACACACTGACAAACAAGCCTCAGCTCAAAGAAATGCTGCTACAAGAGCAGGAGTCGTTGCAGATGTAGATACTCCCCAGGTCCAGCATCTCACTGGCTGCATGTGGAGCCGCAGATACGCTGCACTTCACTGTTTGGAAATGGACATGAATGATTTCAGCACGGTTGCTGTTTGACTAACATCGTGCCCGTGAACACTAAATACTTTACAACAATGTGAAGAGGAGGATATCCCATTTCCCCATCCTCTCATTCTCACTGGGTGCTCCTTTTTCTTCTGTGCAGCAAAGCAAGAGTTGTATCCCCCATTCGGTTAAAGAACCTTAGACAGTTTGTTTGGAGACACGTGAGTTTTAATTGAATTAAATTAAAATAATAAAATAATAAAATAAAATAATGCAAAACTGGCACCTGTGCTGTAAATAAGGCTTCTTTCTGATAATCCACTGTTGTAGGTTTGACTGTGGTATTAACACATGTTAATTAATCAAAATTAACTTATGCACGCAGACATCTTTTAAACTGCGTCTGTGTGAATGTTGATAATCCAGTGAAAATCATGTTATCAGTGCAGTTTCTTGGACAAAAGTGGCAGTAAAACACATTTTACTCTGGGGTTTCAAATGTTGATTTTCCCCCAAAATCATCTTTCTGTCCATAACACAGGGAATACCATATTTCCATTCACTGACAAAAGATTTAAGCAGCACAAAGAAAATCTAAACATGCTATAAACTGGCAGGGCTCTGTCGCCACACGGTGGTGTAATCGCCAAAATACACATTTTATTCTTATTCACTCTTCATTATCAATATGAGTCTGAACACTCCACTTTGCACGTTGTGCATATGCTTTACTTAATTTATAACTTAATTGTTATATAAAAAAAACAAAAAAACTTTTGTTCTTATATTTCCTTTATTAAGATCTATGGTTTATGTTTTGATTTGAAATCCTACTTAGTTTCTAACGTTGGCACAGTCATGAAGAAGAAGAGGTTCTGGGTACATTTCACTGCGTGTTGTACATCTATAGCTGAGTGACAAATGAAAAATCTTAAATGATTTGATTCACGTTGATTGATGAAAGTTTCTTGGCAGCAGTGAAAAATGGAAAAAGCACTCCAATCCTCCTGGTAATTTTACATTTCCTTTTAAGAAATTGATCTTACACTTCTTTAGAGTTAAACCAGAGCCCTGGTTTAATGACAGGACTCAAGAAGAAGAAGCCAAAGCTGCACGTCTCTTTAAAATCAACTACCACAACACAGTTAAAGAGGCAAAAGAAAACACTTTTCTAACTGTTCTCTCACAGTCAGAACCTTGTGTACTTCTTAACACCCCTGACTGTCTCCTCAATGCTCCATAGACTGCTGGTTTGGTTCCCTCCAAGGATCTGTGCAAACACTTTATGCCGTTTTTCATTAAGAAGGTCACCACCACGGCGCTCTCATCTCTCATCCATATTCTGACTTGATCTTACTGTGTTGGGAACTTTCAGGCCGCTCTCCGCTCTCCTTCCACTCAAATCAAAAATGGTGTATTTACAGCTAAAATATTTTCTTGATGAGCATGGCATCCTTGTATCCTCTGTAGCACAGAGTCAGCACTACTGAAGGTTTTAAATGAAATTATTTTGACATGCAACTCCAATGACCATTTAAATCCTGTCTTGCTGGACCCAACTGTTGCTCTTCATACAGTAGAACGCCCCATGCTGTTCTCACTCTTATGACACCAAGTGGGCATCAGTGGCACTGCTCTGGAGTGGTTTATTTCCTGTTTGAGAGATAAAATCTTCCATGTTAAACTTGCTGGTTTGAATGACTCTCGGCACCTGTCATGTGGAGTGCCCCAGGCCTCCGTTTTAGGGCCTACGCTTATTGCTCCTCTAGGGTTCATTCTTAGGAAACATGGCATCTCGTCCCACTGCTGTGCAGATAAGTGATCATTGTTTTTGGACCAAATGAGAGACCCTTCCTTTTGAGCTTGGTATTCTAGGCATGGATGCTAGGCCCACAGTTGGTAATCTTGGTTATATGTACAGTGATCTTAAATTAGACAGTTAAATTAAGTTGTGCTTTTTTCATCTAAGGCAATTGGCAAAGATTAAGTTTGTTTACACCAGGCAGCATCATCCCCCCCCTTCTTCACTGCTACACTGCCACTCTGTCTCTCACCATTCTTCTTTTTTGTGACATTTTTTTATTCTCTAAGATTAGAAAGATTTTTTCTTACCAAAGCTCCAGTAAATGTATTTTAATGTCAACTTGTAGCATCATGCAAGAAATGCAACTGTGGTGAGGTGACTATGCTGCAGCTTATACTTAGTGTACATCCTGTAGTAGTTCGTTGTCATTAGTCATTTCATTAAAACTTGATTTGCATGTAGTCAGGTGATATTCTGAGACAATGAGATGACTGTGGTTTGTTTCTGTTGGGGGATTTCCTGCCCGTCCGTGTCACCGTGCCCTGGATGCTGCGCCTCTCTCCCCGCGCAGGCATGACACACTTACGGGGCTGCAGAACCGAACCACGGGACGAACCGCGGGACACACACCGAGTCAGAGGAGAGTGAGAAAGACGATAATGACATCGACACAGGAGTGATCGGAGAGGAAGCGCGGCGGGCTGGAAGACGGTGACAGCGATGATGATGATGAGGATGATGAGGAGGAGGATGAGGAGGAGGATTGTGAGTATGTTTCGCCTGTGAGGTCGGAACCGTCGCTCTCTCCGGCTTCTGTCGATCACCGTACTGGTAAATCTCGGGTATCACCGAGAGTTTAACGAAGCGCTATTCTGAGGAGGTGGGCCAAGTCCCGAGAGAGAGAGAGAGAGAGAGAGAGGGAGAGGGAGAGGGAGGGAGGAAGGGAGGAGAGGGGGGAGGACCCTTTCGGGCGCCGGTGATCAGACTGGGATGTTGCTGCTGCCGCTGTCAGTGATGCGAAGCGACTTTGGGGATCTGATGAGACACCTCCTGCAGCCTGCGGACACCTATCTGTGCATTTAGCAGGTAAGCAGCTCATTTAGTCTCTCACTGTGTTTGCGCCTCTCTCCACCCCAGGAGAAAGTCTCTGTGGTGATGCTGCCATGTGCAGGTGCATGCAGGAGCTGGTACTCCACGGTGCACAGAGCTGTGTATTAAGTCACATTACTGCATCTTCCTCCTGCTGCTGTCTAACAAAGGTTATTACGGGTCACACGCTATTATGTAATATTCTTAAATGTAATCATCGAACTGATTAGTTATATTCATTTATGCGTTTGCAACACGTAACCATAATGTTGAGGCTTTAATTACCAGTAAATAAAGGAGCTAAAGTTTGCTCCAGTAAATTTAAACGCTGCTTATACATCAATACATCAGTAATAATCTTTACTTATCCTCGCTCAACTTGCAAGTAAACTGCAAAAAAAGGACCCGCCTGCATATATGCTGGAATCTAAAGGATGCAAAGAATCTGAAGACTTAGAAACAACATGATGGTTAATGCAGAATGACGTGTTGTTTACATTACATCCCAGCACAGCTGAGGAAAACCAAAGCAAAAATGTGTAATAACTGCAGGAAGTCAACTCACTGATTGCTACAGGTACAATATTCAGAAAGAAATATTTTTAAATGTACACACTTTGTACTCCAAAAAAAGACTACTATGCTATATGCACACTGGAGCATACTATAGGAATACTGTAGGTGCATTGTAGTGATTTTAAATAGGCTCATCTATCTCTTGCTTAGTTTTCCTCCCAGGCTTTCCTCCCACACACGTTTACTCTCTTGTTTCAGCAGTACAGTACAAGTACAGTAGCCCTACAATCCTACAGTAACAGAAACACTGCAGACAGGAAGGTTTTATTAGATATTACTTTATCAGTCAGAAAACGGTTCGCACGATTCAGTCACATGTAGATACACACCTACAGAAAGTACTTAAGCCTACTGACAGGCAGCAGAATGCATGTCAAAACAAAAGCATGGTGAAGATTATGTGAATTGAATTCACTGGATGACTGAATAAAATGCACAACAACCAAAACAATACCTCTCCTGTAGTACTGTACTGTTCCTACGGTTTTGTGACTGCGGTTGACCTTTTGATCTAAAGAGCCTCACAGTGTCAGGAAAGCACGAAGTCTTGCTGCTGGCTTCTCCAGAGGATATCAAAGCTCGAGCATGGGTTATCTAAGTGTGTCACTCTCGCTCAGCTCTCAACTACGAAGGTCAATGCTGCAAAAAGCCCTTTCACTTGAGTCTGACTCTTACACTCAAGCTCAGATATATGGATTCATGATTCTGGTTCGTGTTTCTTTTGTGGTTAAAAAAGCTTCAGATTAATAGAGATGTTTATTTTCAGAGTAGTAAGTAGTAAGTACTAAGATGTACGACACATATTCATCTTATTCACTCCTCCCAAACACCTAAACTTGTCAGGGCAGCCCTGGGCTTCACGTGGAAAATGCCCAAAAGCAAAACAAGGCAAATGATCTACAGCAAGACACCAAACAACCACAAGTAGACACAGAATGATCACAAAGAGACACCCAATACCCAACAAGAGACATGCAAAGCAATCATGAAGAGACAAAGAAAAGTTAGTGTTAATAGATTATAGATTAATAGAACACAGCGACTGATGTAAAAGGTCCAAACCCTCCACAAAGTGTTTCAGGACATCATCAGTGGACAGCAAAGGGAACTGAAAAAGACATACATCTCTGTACATATCCACAGTTTAAAGTGAAAATGACCTGTATGAAAAATTAATAGCGTGAAAAGCATGTGACAGAGGATGAACACTGTTCCATGGTTACGGCACCTCTGACATTCTCACTGTGAGGTCGACGATGTGACCATTGTGGGAATTAGACCCACAGGCTCTCCGCGGTGGCGCTGACGCCGTACAGGTCCTGCCCGCCCAGCTCCAAACGGGAGTCGGCGTGAGACTGGTGCCATTGCCAGGACTGACAGGTTGAATGGATGACAGGGCTATGTGGGCCAAATAGACTGTCAGGGAGAGCTGGGAGGAGATGGATGAGAGGAGGGAGAGAGGGAACCAGAGAGCGCATCACAGAGAGGGAATACCAGAAAGAGAGATGCAGAAATGATAGAGTTCTGTTGTGGCTACAGGCAATACCTGATTCCCTCAGTTTCTCCTCCTCTGAATGGTTCTGTCTCTCACCCCCTCCCTCCCCTCTCTCCCAGTCTAATCCTTGGAGTCTTACAAGTTGTGCACAGTGTCTAGAGCTTTTTTCGCTGCCAGCACTCACACAACACCTCAGAAATGTGTTACAGGTACTGTTTTGTGGCAACTCGACAACAATGACTGTTTCATCTATGTGCAAGTTTTTCCTAACATAAGATGAGATGCTTGGAAGAATTTTAAAATGACAAAACTTTCTGAAAAGAATTCAGAGGTATTTGGCATCTGAAGCCCAGACAACTAAAACCACTGTATCTAGTAACATTTATCAGAGGATTAGGGTAAAGCCTGTTTGCAAATTGTAATATAGACGCATTTACTAATATAAATATAAATACACAGTATTATTGTGCCCCGCTTGTCGAGTTCGAATTTTCAGAAGCCTTTCATGTTCCACCAAATTCCCTCTAAGGACGTTTACACGCCATTTCAAGAAATTGGCAGCAACCTTCTGTTGGCACATTTAGCAATTCAAGTCTGCAGAGAAATGGCATCATTTCCATTTTAAAACTCCACTCAAGTCTATTAAAGTCTGAATCCTGAACTCGCATTGCTTGTTACACCTGCTAATGCATTAGACATCAGACGGAATGCTTTTTCCCTTGTCTCCGAAACAGGAATCCTTGTCAAACCATACAACTTCCACCTTTCCATTATATAATCTGCTTATGAAGACGCTTGAATCATTTTCAATTGCAGCTAAAATTCAGAAAAACAATTTGCCATAAAAATATCTTCCTGCCCTGTCAGGCAAATGCAGAGCTTTTTGAGATCTGCATGAAACAAACACAATAATAATACCACAATAAGACATTTTTCTCGCTCTGATTATTGTAGTGGTCGTTCTGCAGCATCAGTTCTAAGCTGTACAACGCTGGGTGTTGTGAGACAACGGGTGGAGAACAGGGGACACTTTGGAGGACCACTCGGTGGCTTTTTAATCACTCACTCACACACCGTGTTATCACACTCCTCGATAGTGTAAATTAATTGAGAAATCTAATAACAGGAAATAAATGGGTCAGATGATGATACGGTAGCATCTCTCCTCAAAAGGCGTCTAGCGTCACGATGTCGTTACACGAGCAGGTGCGCATTCGTGTTATGAAAGAAGAATGTATCAAAATCCACTCTGTTGTTAGCGCGGTCTGGTGGTTTGTTGTTGTTAAAGCAGGAATATTTTGGTGTGTGTGTGTGTGTGTGTGTGTGTGTGTGTGAGGAAGATATAGTTCTGTCTCGCTGACAGAGTGTGTTGACTGTAATATCTGTCTGTGTGAGCAGGGACAGTTATGTAACCACAAAGCAGAATGCATCACAGGTTCACATGAGTCACACACACACACACACACACACACACACACACACACTCCCATGTTCCTGTACGCACACTGTTTGTGAACAGGAAGTAGGGGATTAAATCTTGCACAATGTCCACGTCCAATGTCTTTATCAGAATTAGAGAAAGTGCGGTGTGACGTGTTATCACCCCGACTCGACAGCGACAATGTGTTCGACAGCTCGGGATGTGTTTGCTCGAGTCGAGCCTGTGTGTAAAGACCATCAGTACGTGAGGCGTCTCAGTGGGTTTGACAGGCACACAAACACAGTGATTTTAGACATTTGATAGTGATGCTTAGGAAGACAAAGACACTGGAAGACACAGTATAACTGTACACCAAACGAACGCTGGACACTGAGAAGAGAAATACAAAAAACTTCCTAAATACATGAAAGGTTAAAAATATGTTTATAGCCTATTTTATGTCCATAAGAAAATTGCCGAAGTCACAAAAATGGAACGTTGCACGAATATTGGTGCAAACCGAAAAACGTCGTCTGGGAGCATTTTCCTAAAATCTTCAATAATCTTCAGCAACTTTATCAGACTAAATTTAGATAAATAATAATAATAAACAGATCGCCATTATGTGAATAGAAAGGTCTGTGTATTAAAAATGCACTTTAGGCAAAGACATATTCACGTGTGCAGATCTTTTTTTGCCGATACAGTGGAAGGCGTGTTTATGGCGTGTCTTACAGATTAGATTATCTTTCATCCACTAAAGTTGTCATTTAATCATTAGTTGTAATAGGAGCTGTGGTGTTACACTACCTTAAGTCAGTAGTATTTGCCTGTATATAATCCTGTGTGTGTGTGTATGTGTGTGTGTGTGTGTGTGTGTGTGTGTGTGTGTGGGTTTTGTTCAAGTATTGATTGGAACATCTGAACCTTGTGGCCATGTTCCGGAAGAAGTGCTGAACACACTCATACAACACACACACACACACACGTATTCACACACTGGGCGGCGTGGGCGGCCACTTGACTACCTCACACACACACACACACACACACGCACACACTTTGCCTGGGGCTTTATAAACAGCCGGGCTTGGAGGTTGTGACTTGCACATCAGTCTGTCCTCTCTCAGTCTTCCTCTCTCGGTGAAACAACACAGCATCTCTCACTCTTTTCCTTTATTTCTCTCTTTCTCCTTCTATCTGTTTGTTTTGTTGTTCTCTTCGGGCCACTACCCACAATTTCATGTGCTGATCTGCCTCTCTCTCTCTCTCTCTCTCCGTGCCTTTGTAGTTACATATATAGCAGCTCTGTGTGGTGGAGTCCAGCTGAAGTTGGCTTCCTGCCTGTTGAGATGTGCCAATAGGAAACTCTGCGAACGGGGGTTCATGCTGATGAAATTGATCTGCTCAGGTAAGGAACATCTCCTAGTTCGGTTTGAAGCTTTAATTGATCTCATTTATTCTGAACTTTGATAGTGAGATACTCATGGAAAATGGACATTTACACAAACGCGCGTGTGTGTGTGTGTGTGTGTGTGTGTGTGTGTGTGTGTGTGTGTGTGTGTGTGTGTGTGTGTTGCCCCAGTGTACATTGAGCTGTTGATGGTGTTTTTGTTGTTGTGGGGATTCTCTGCCTATTTTTAGCTGGATTGCAGGTTGAGATTTGAAACTCCAGAGAACAAGGTGGACATATTTATAGAAGCTTCCTGTCTCAATAAAAAATGAATCTCTGTCTTATGCAACAACTCCTGACCACGCTGGAGGCAGGCAAGCGATGGAAGGGGGGAGGAACAGATGGATACATAGATGGATGTACAGATGCATCACTTTTTTAGATGTGTGTTTTTTCTTCTAAGCATCTCTCTTCTCCCTCTTATCATCTTTTTATCCGTTTCTCTTTCTCTCTGTACATTTCCCGCCCTTTAAGTCTCCCTCATTCTCTTCTCTAGACTCTTTCCCACCTTCTTTTATCCACTCTTATCTATTATTCACATCCCTCCATGGCTCTTTCTTTCTTTCCCTTGACACCTGAAATCCCTCCATCAGCTCCGGAGCTCCAGGGCGTTCAGACTCCCACCAACAGTGCTGCCATAGGAAAAGAAATAGAGTGATGAATAAAACAACAGAGCAACGACACAGATAAAAAGCTCTGGGATGAGCAGCTCTATAGATAAGTCAAGGTATTCCTTCACATGGTGTATTGCACAGGTTGACATTTTACACAACCCTGTGTCATCCTGCAAAAAGACTGGTTCCTGTGTACGGTTGGAACAGCACACTGGACCTAATAGAATATTTGAACACACCTGGAAAGATGTGTGAGTAGGCTGTGATGCACCACGTGTTACTCTGTGACAAGTGTTGCTGTCCCACAGCCACGTTAACTACTCTATTTACCATTTACCCAAGAGCAGGAAGAAGAAAGTCACACAACATAACTTGTCGAATGAAGATGAGGACGCGTTCCACTTTAAAGTGAGATGAATGACTTGTGGAGCATTGGAGTCTGTCTGTTGACAGGAACTGGAAGTTGCACAGTATCCTTCTTTGGTCATATGATCAACACCTATTGTGTATCTTAACCAATAGATGGATCCCTCCTTCGTTGCCCTTCCTGAAGTTTGATGTTTTTAGTTTTTCCTAGAGACAGGGTGTGTGAGTTTTACGTATTGTACCTCTTGAGGCAGATGTGAAATACAAACACTATATTATTCCAAGCTGTTAGTGGTCGATGAATGAACATCCACAAAGATGTGATTGTGGATTTCTGATGAGCTCACTGCATGGACACTGGGTGGAGATGGATCACAGTGATTACACCTTAAAATGGCTGCAGGCAGCAGTAGAAAAAAACAAACAGACCAGCTTTATAAGCAGGAAAGGGAGTTTCTGATTGAAGTGCTGAAAATCCTATGATGACTTGTCCGAGACTGACAACAACTGTGTGCTTTTCACGCCCCACCCTCTGATAGCAGTGCAAGAGATAAAAGGTAAACACAATCTACATATTAGAGCACTGACATGTGCACGCATCAGGTGAGTGCAGATCTGAAATGGAATCACTCAGTTCCCCCTGGCTGCACACACCATCTATCCATCTATCAGCACTGCTCCACAACGCCTTGCCTTCCTTCCGCCTAACCATCAATCATCACATTTCCATGCTTTATGGAAATGGGAGGAAAAGCTGCATTTAACGGCGCTTTTCATCATCTGTCCCATCCACCTATCCCTCTTTGACCATCCATCCATCCATCCATCTGTGCTCACATTCCAGTCTAGTCATAGTGTACGGTCGTTTATTTAAATCTATTTAAATGGATATGAGGCGAGTGCATATGCAGGCAGATTTCATGGGTGGCAGGTCAGCTTTTACCGAGGCTGTTCCACCTCACTAACCAGGACCTACAGACAATTAATACACACCACAGGTGGTCAGGTTTCTATGTCAGTGTGTGTGTGTGTGTGTGTGTGTGTGAGATGAGGAAGGGTAATCAAATAGTAGAAACTAGTGTTAACTGCTGTACGTATAAAACACTAGAGAGGCGGGGGGGGGTGTATGATGAGCCCAGGTTAAAGATCTGGGTGGATAGAAACAGAAAAGCAGTAAACACGAGCGAGGTGCTGTCTGGTGAGTGAAAAACAGTAGACGTCAGAAGGAAACGGCACTCTCAGAGTAGTAGAGGAGGAAAAGAGAAGAGTGGAGAGACAAACTGAGGGAAGTGACTTGGAACGGCTGAGAAAAGGGGGGAGATGTGGGAGGGAGGTGAAAGGAAGGAGAGCTGAAGGGTAAATGTCTTTGCTTATGTGCCTTTGGTGTCAGTATTTGACTTCAGTACACACGCAGCATCCTCCTCTTCAGTCCGTTAGCTGCGGTCATTGGCTCAGCTGGTCAGTGTCACTGTGCTCGGACGCTGTGTGTAGAATACTGAACAGTAACGGCTCGTACTACTGCAGTTTTTAGCTTGTTTACTACAATCATATTAAACGTGCACACTGCTGTGATGAGTTACAAATACACAGTCATTATAAACAAGTTAATATTGATGTGTTCATCCAAGGCAACTTTAAGTATGAGATGTAGCCTGTGAGTTATTCTGTGTTTTACTATGACTCTCATGACAATGTAGTTAAAATAATTTTAACCAGCAATTTGCCTTAAAAAGCATATTTTCACCCACTTCTTATGAAACAAAATGAAACAGCACCCATGAACATACAGTTACACACTGATGTGAAATGGATGAAACGATTCACATAAAACAAGCATAAAGAAAAAAAGTCTATTGTAAATAATACTAAATGTACCACATTCATTTGCTGGCACACCTGTTGTGAGGCGGGATGATTGGCCTATTTTTGACTGCTTCTTCACACACAGCATGAGGTGTGTGGGTGTGAGACCTCAAGCCAGTTAACCAGGCTGAGGACTGGTGTGCTGCCGTACACGCAGTCAGTGGATTCCTGCCCTACAGAGGTCAACTGTAATGCATTCAGTCCTATATTGATTTTATGATCGTTTCACTAATCACTACACCAAAGTGAGTAATTGGCACAGCGATAGATGGACAGCTCGATGTGCAATTCTTAGAAAGAGCGAGCGAGACTGTAGGAAAAAGCTCCTCTGTGACACCACACTGTAACTACAGTAGAAACACACAGGCACGTTGTCTGATACTACATGTTGGCAGAAAGCCTGTGTGCAGCTTCCTGCATTATGTCGTTCAATAATGTTCCAAAGCTGCTCTGACTTGAATTTGTTATTATGCGACATAGAAATGTGCAGATGTTAAGCTTGTCCAGACAGACAGACCGACAGGCATGAGGCTGCCTGCCAGACTCTCAGCGGACACCTCTGCTTCTTTCCTTTTTTAAAATGTCAGATCATTTCCACAGCTTTTAACTGTCTAGTCTGATCAGAATGGTGATAATATCATCGAGGAGTTTAGTATAAAAAGGCAAAAGAATCAGACAAATGTCAAAAGGTCTTTTCTGGTCAACCATGTGTAGTTTATAATGCAGCTAATGGTGCGTCGCTCAACCTCCAGTGAATACTGAAAACCGACATCACGCATTCTGTGTAATTTTCTGTGGTAATAACTGCTGATTTATTTGTATACTGCATCATAAAGCATATGCAGGTTGCATGTTCTGTGTCTAGAGTTCGGGTTCAGTGGTTGCTCTCTTGTCGGTTGTTTGGAGCAGGAAAACAAGGAACAACAAGGTCAGCCTCAAGGGACGAGTCTGAGCACTGCTGCAGAATGTGACAGACTAAGACACCTGCCAATCAGGACAAAAAACATTGCCGTCAACAGAAAAGGCAAACAGGGGAGATGCAGCTGTAAAGTTTGAGTGCACACAGTGCTCTGGGATTAAAATCTATTTTTTCCCAGCAGGAAAACTACTCAATGTCATTGTTTGGATCATTCCATAACACTAATTCATGTAAAACCTTCACCTTTAAAAGTATATACATCCATCTGCTCCCTCTGCTATGGGTGGACAGGGGTTGTGTTGTGAGGTTGATAACAACAAGAAACATTTTCTTCAAACACATCTGAGCCACATAGAGTGAAAACAAAAGTTCTATTTCACCAGATGGCTTGTGTGTGTGTGTGTGTGTGTGTGTGTGTGTGTGTGTGTGTGTGGATCAGTAAATGGTGCTGCATCTTCAGTGAAGTCCTTACTGACCAATCATAACTGGATTTAAAGAGCTCCCAGCCTGTATGGCGTTGAAGCTGTGAGGCTCACCCACTGATCAGCGCCGGCATTTCGTGGGCCTCGACCAATCATAACTTCATCTGCGATGTTTTTTGAGAAATCGAAGCTGGATTCTTTTCACATTTTCACAGTTAACTGCCTGGCCACACATTTTTAAAAAATTTATTTAAGCAGGTTTTTTTCACAACCAGACCACAAGACGTCTAGTAAACTCCCCAGCACATGCTCATTGAAACGTTGTTTTTTTCATTGATGTTTTGATATGAACCAACTAGCTGTACGTTCAAATTGCAGTGAAGGCTTTCAGCTGAGGGCAGCCGTTGTCTTTACAGTATAATGTATAATGTCTGAGGATTTCAGGAATACCAGCTTTCTCCCCTGAAGTTAAAGGTGAAGCTTGATATTAATTTAATATCTGTGTTTTTGTAGTGGAGGTAGTTCTAATTAGAGTAGCTTATTAGGAACACTGAAACCGGGAGAAACTGCTGGAGGTGCTTCACAGAGCTGTTGCATTTACATGGTAGTCTGAGCTGTATTAAACGAAGCTAATAACCAATCACTGTTGTTATTCTGAATAAAAAGATCAATAAGACAAAAGCCAAATCTAATCTCACTTTTAGTGAAAGCAGACATGTGTGTTTATTTCAGAATTCCTTCCAGGAGTTTATCAGTTAGGCTCATGATGCCGATGTGTCCTCACGTGAATTGACCGACATTTCTGCTTTGCAATCAGGATTTAGCACACTGCTCTGTTCAAAGCGATGTAGTGCGCTAGACGAAACTGTCACATAAACAACAACAAAAAAGACAGTAAGGGCTGAACAAGTGAAGATAAAGGCTGGAAGATTAACTGAAGTGAAGGCAGGAATGTGGGCCATCAGGGTGTAATAATCTGTCTCTCTGTCATTTATCCCACATGGGAGAGAGCGAGAGAGAGAGAGATTAAGAGGACGTATGATGTATTCTGACCCATATTCATACACGCTGTAATGTTTTGACCCACATACTACCTAATCTGAAAACCCATTCTCTTGCATGTGCCTTACTGTCTGTTACACGTAGAATAAATGCACTTTCTAAATCTTTTTTGACATTTTGTGTGACTCTCTGTGGCCATTTTGCACAGTACGCAGGCTACACGCCACAGAACCCTGGTCCTGTACTAGAGAGGCCTCCTCACTAATAGATCCGTGGTACCTACTGGTTACTTATCATCTTCTGCCTCTGGTTGAAGGGCAGAGGACAGGGGCATCGTGGGTGTACCACTGGTGACCATCTCTCTCTGAATCATCACATCCTGTGCAGAATGAGACTGTCAGCCTCAAATCACCAGCCGTCACTTAAAAGTAGAGGACGCAGCTTTTGCCTGGAGTCAGCAGAGTACTGTCCTCATTGTGACTCGCTTTACAGCTGTGCACCTGTCAGTCATTTTGACGTGCCGTCAGCCTCATAACAGCATCAGAGACCAACAACAGTTCTTTTACATGTATATTTTCTTTTCTAAGGTCACTTTGCCACAGGTTTACTTTTGTTTTGTTGTTGCTGCTCTGACTCCACTGAAGCCACAGTCACCTCAGCGTCAAAGCCTGTAACGTCTCACTTCATGACTTAGAGTATCTCCAGTGTATTCTCAGTTGTTTGGATGTTCTGCATCCCTGAAGAAATTAACTTCAGCCCCTACTCTAAGCTGAAAACACTATTCCTTATTGGCCAGTGTTGTCCTTCCTGTCAAAGCCAAACCCATCACGGTGCATGTTCAGTAGAACAGCAGCAAGTAAAAGGAAATAAAGCGACGGGACGGTTTGCGTGTGAGTGAGAGGTTCTCTTTGAGCCTCGTTGGACCAAACCGTAGAGACTTTCAGCACACTGCACAAGTGAGCACATAACATCTGTCTCTTTGTCACAGACACAATGACCTGTTGGTATTCTGAGAAAGACACTGTACATTAAGTACAGTTACCTGTACTACATTTGACAATTACAGCTTTTAAAATAGTTCATAGGGATGGTATTTAGTTGAGTGTAGGCATTGGTGCCTCTCAACATGACCTGACATGTATACTTGGATTTCATTATCCCTGCATATTCAATAGAGGCAGTGATGCTTTTCCGAGTGAGATATTTTTAGTGTTAGGACTGCTCGCGTGTCTAAAAAGGAGAAACAGCCCTGTTGGGAAAATGTCTGGCATCCCAAGAGATTCAGAGACTGGAGGTCAGAAACTACGGTCATGACTCTCTTGAGAGAGAGAGAGAGAGAGAGAGAGGCAGATTCCAGTACTGATGGATTATGAAAAGGCTACAACAAAACTTATGATTATTAGCAAATAAATAAAAACACTGTAAGCTCCAGTTGATTTGGATGGAGACACACTACAAACGTTTAGCGTTTTGCACATGCACAATGATGCATTAACATTTTTTTACACTTCAGTGTAAAATGTGATAAATGTTGTGCATTAGCTGATTAATGTTTGAGGACTGATGTGGGCTCATTTTAAACAAGCTTCTTAAACACTCTGCGTATATCACATGTGCTCCTGCGGCTGCATGTTTAAATTTTGTATTTTCAAAGAGGTTTGGTCAGACAGAGACATGGATGGATGCAGAAAGGTTGGAGGAGATGGACAGATGATTGACAACCGTTTAGAGTTTCAGTTTTCCAAGATGTTCGTGCATTGTAGCATCGTCTCTGTGCCACATAAGTGTGGTTTTTGTGACTCAGCCATGAATCATCACCACGCAGTCATAGTTCAACAAAATATAAAACACAGGAATCTGCATGTCCAATTCGTCTTCCTGTCAAAAGTGAAAAATCATTTTCACACTGAGGAGAAAATTAGCCATTAAAATATAAGTATGCTGTAGCATTTTCTGGAAAAAAAATGCCATACATATACACACAGATATATTTATTTATCTATATAGATATATATATACTCCTCTTGTACTCACTGTAAAGTAAATTGATGCTGCTTTTGGCTACAGTTGCATTTGTTGTCACTGTGCATTGTGATCCTCTGTGGATGTGCGGGCAGCTGTGGTACATTGCATATTGTAAGGAACGTGGTTCTAACTCATATTGACAAGCTGTCAGATCAAATCTGTGCAGCTGCTTGAGGCTTCTGTATAATGTCTGCAGCTAATGAACAAAATGATGCAGCATAAGTCAATATCACAGGCTCTTAACCTTTATGGCTTTAGACACCAAAAATAAATGATTGCTAGCGACTACCTAAACACAACACACACACGCATCATGTCCAATTTCTCTGTTTCTGAGGTAATTTCACGAGACAACACAATCTATACTTTCTTTAACATCTGTCATAAAACTCTACTTCAATTAATTGAGCTTCCATTAACTGAAATTACTTCAGTCAACTCCCAGAAAAAAACAAACGGCTGCTTTACTCTTCTGGAACATGCATAGCTGGTGCACTATGGCTGCAGACCCCGGTCTAATGCTATGCAGTGGAGCAAAACATTTTACTGCAGTCCAAAAGTGCTGCTACAGTTCATCTGAATATATGTAATCATATTATAGTATACATAGGAGGAGACATGTTCAATATTAGGTTGTAAGCTGTCAGAGTGAGTTAGCTGTGTTGCTGCTTCCCTGTATATGAACATACACACACACAAGCCGCTTTATTAGGCACACACTTCAATCTAATGCAACTACAAACAAAGCAGTGCTCTGCCATGAATTCTATTTTTACAAAGTTATCATTTCTCCGTTTTTGTTGAAACTGTCAGAGAGGTGATGATTCCACATGTTTGTTAACCAGAAGCCGGAGGAGATAAGATGCATTATCGCAATCAGCTGCTTAGTGCTGAGGATGTTATGAGCTGAAATTAACTCCCAGCTTCTCAATACTGGATGTATTTCTCCTCTTTGGTGGTAGATTTTCATCTCAGCCAACACATTGTGGCAGTCTGTCCTCTCTCCTCAGCTTTGCTGCTACTGAGTCTCTTCTTTTTCCTTTTTCCAGGCACACCAGGCAGCGTGATTGGTTTTTATAGCTGTCTGTTGTTTTGTATAATTGCAGTGTCTTCAGACTTATAACAGAGGTGATGCTGTCGTTCCCCTTGTTTGATTTCTCTTTCATCGTGACAAAAGAAAATTTCACTTTGGTATAAATGGAGAATTAAATTTGCTGTCTGAAGATTTATATGTTAACTTTAGCTTTTTTCACAGAATGATTTTGTCTGATAGGTGAAGGGTGTGTAGGACTAATATTTTTACACTCTGAGACTTAGTACCCACTGTTGCTGCTTTCTCTCTGCAGCTGCATCCAGTCCCCTCGGGGTTTTGGAAATGCAACACTATCACCATTTATTACAATCTTTCACTGTTTCTCTATCCTTGCTCTCCACCACCACCCCACTGTCTGGTCGTCCTCTTAAATCACGTTAAAGAGAACAGCAGTGACAGATTGACTAAGCTGTTTAAACACTGACAGCTGATTAGGCAACGGGAAACATCATGGGACTGAAAAGGGAGGGAAAGGCCGTGTCGGGAGGTGTGTCGTAGTTCACACATGCCAGTAAGATTCTGTGATTTAATAGCAATAATAGTCTCTTTTTACCATATTAAGTTATTTAGTGGTTGTAGGCAAAAGTCTCATAAAAGAGATTCTAATAATGACAATTTAAACTCTGTTGCAGAGTAAAAGTAAACATAGCATCTTATTGGTGGTGGAGCATCTTGATCCCTAATGTAAAGAACTCAGTTGTTTAGTTGCAGAATACATTTTTATCATATAGAACATTTTTTTGAATTTGCAAATGAGACATTTTAAAGATTTAACTCACACCAGTTTAAATGCAATTATAGATTTCTATGTAGTTTCTCTTTAGAGAGAATGACAATAATGTTTGTGAGGTACAGATGAAATGAAGAAGTGCGTGAAAGAGGAGATATTACCGGGAGAGGACCGAGGCCTGATGGGAGTCGGTTAGGCTGAGAGAACATTTTTCTCTTCTCGGGAATCTGTGTGAAACCATATTACTGTTGACAACAGAATTAACAACACAGACATTCAGAGGCAAAGAGACAATAAACAAGCAATAGAGGAGCACAGAGACTGAAATGAAAATGATATTGTGAGGGTAAATCATTTAGAGATTTTGATAGTTTCTCTTGTTTTGTATTAAGCCGGTGACACAACGAAAAGGAAAAGCAACAAGAAGCATGTCTTGCTACAGAAAATATGCCGTCTCTTGTCCAACGAGTTTGTCTTAAAGTCACATGAAATGAACACGTGAAAAAAACAAATAGAATATTGACTTTACATAGTTACAGGAAAGATGGCAAACACAGCTTTGAGATCTTCTGATTTATTGGAAAATAACCTAAAATCTTATTTGCGATACACCATTAGAGCACTTCTGGTTTAGATTGTTTCACTCTCTAACCTTTTCATTGTGCTGTGAGAGCAGGAAAAAACGCTCTCAGAGTGTCAAACAGAGAGAGAGAACGCAGGCAGAGCAAACAGACAAATAAGACGCTAAACAGAAACGGTGGCGAATCACATTGTTCTGTAATCTAATGATGATGATGACTGAGAGAGAGAGAGACGGTGTGTGTATGTGTAAACTAATTATCTGTCACGCACTGAAACTGAATAAGATTGAATAAGTCTTTAAGGAGAAGGAGCTTGAAAGATTGGGAAAGAGGAGGATGAGGATAAGGGGAGTAGAATATGCACAGACTTATGTAACACGAGCCACTGAAGCTTTTCACCAGCCATAATATGCTTTACGAAGGGTTTATATTTTATCCTGGAGCTTTCACTACATTAAGTTAAAACAGTTCAATCTAATCCATCTAATAATGTGTCTGCATGCAACAGATTCTGCATTGAGAGTCCTTGAGAGTGAGAGAGCTCATTTGATCTCTTCCCCCTCCCCACTCTGCTCTGATTGGCCAGCTGCTGACCTGAGCCAGCACCTCAAGCCTATAACTTCTATCTGGATGCCAGCATCAAACCACATAATGCTTAACATGACCCGTTTAAGTTAAAGTATCCATCAAATCCGACTACACCCCTGTATGTAAATATCTGTTACAGTAAAGGACATTTCACACCTCATCAACCACTTTTCATTTAACATGTTTCCCTCTGGAACCCGAATCTGACCTTCTCCATCTCGTTCCGTCTCCCTGCAGTGAGCTCCAACCAGAGCCATGGGGAGTACCCAGACTGCCGGAGTGAGAGGGAGTCTGGAGGGGAGGCATCTCTCCTGGTGTCTCCGCTGGTGGTGGCGGGGATTGTTATAGGTCTGGTCCTGTTTCTCTCCTGTGTCACCATTATCGTCGGCAGCCTGCGGAAAGACAGTCGACTACGAAATCCACATTTCCGTGCAAGCTACGGTCAGTGTGTGACTAAACCTTTGACTTTCTGACAAGATACAGCTTTTTTAATAATCCACCAATGGCTGGACCAACTAATAAATAAATAAATAAGCGACTGACTGATTTTATCGCCTTTCTTGACTTCACTACACCCACACTTTCATGTGTGTAGCTTGCTTCCAATATCATTAGGGTTTTATTTCCAAAGAGAATACATTTCAATACACTAAGCCACTAATATTAAACAATAGATGCTTTAAATGGATGGATGGAGACAAACATTACCTAACACACAGATTTGTCCTTTAAATGTCTGCTATTTATTGTGCTGTTTTCTTATCATGTAGGATACATCCACTGATGTGGTGTTTGTTCTGTTTCTTGTCTACACATGTATGCAATGATAAAAACTATAGCCAATCATCTCAGTTATCCAAATGATCAAATGACATTCATGTCTTCATGCCTCTGCAGGACAAGATGGTTTCTCCTATGGAGGTTCGGTAGGAGAACTAAGGTCTACCTGCATAGAAGACTTTCCTCCTGGTTTAGACTTTGACTCTTTCAGAGAGACTCTATCACAGGTCAACAACCTATACCCTGACTCACCGCCACAGTAAGTGCTTGTGTGAATCCATATGTATTCATGTAACACGTATTATAGTTTTATTGATAGGAAGGTATTCACTAATCGTTTGTCAAAAGATTGATGAGATTAGGTTTTCCCGAGCCCAGCCAGCCTAAACCTAACCACAGATGGGACATAAGAAAGTTATGCATTCTGCATGCCTCCCAAATTACTTTCTTCTGGTGAAGATGGGGCTAGAATATTGACAAACAAATTCAGAATAAGATAACTGTATGCCTTGCTTCTTCTAGTACAAGCTACAGATCAGAAGATGAGGAGGCAAACCACTCCTTCTTTGGCCAATTATGTCAAATGTCACGTTGTGCCGATGTCCCCTACTGCTCTGTTTCCACTTAGTTTGACCCTTCTTCTGTGGAAATTCATTTATTAAGCATGAATACTATCTTTGGTGCCTTTTGTACAGTGCAAGGATAAGTTTGTGTGTGCGTGTGTGTGTGTGTGTGTGTGTGTGAGAGAGAGAGAGAGAGAGAGAGAGAGAGAGAGAGAGAGAGAGAAAGAATAAGAAAAAGAAAGAGCAAAAGGCCAATGCCACGGTGTTTTTGATCTAAATGTCAGCTGGTCTAATTGGCAACTTTAATAATTCACATATATTCCTCCCCTGCAGCTTGTGTGTTTGTGTGTGCGTGTGTGTGTGTGTGTGTGTGTGTGTGTGTGTGTGTGTGTGTGCGTGCGTGTGTGTGTGTGTGTGTGTGTAAACTCTTCCCCTTGCTGTGCATTTAAAACACTCACGCTCACCTATAATGAGATATTTATTGCCAACATAGAAATATACAAGCTAGCACTACTTGATTCATGATTGCACAACAGTGTTGCACAGCTCTTGCAGGTTTGTGGCCAAACATTCATCATGTTGACTCTGAGGCCAAGGGTCTCCTCTCACGTTCTCAGTGCTATCGTGCAACACAGATGAAGTGGAGTATCCTGAAAGATAAATCTCCTGTGAGGGGACACACCTGGTCAGCAGCGGGCTCTGGTTTGCTGTGCTGCTTTAACGACGCTTGATACTGATGTGGACCGAGAAGATGAGCTCGTACACCACCATGCTTCTACTGAATCCGTTCAGTGTTCATGAGTAATTCAGAAAACACTGTATCAGGACAGCATAACACGTCTTTTGATGGCTCGTCTGCCTGTCAAAAGAAACACGAGCGAGTGTAAAGTGACACATGCAGTATCAGCACAGGGAACGGAGAACGAGAACACGGGGAAGGGGAGTTAGTGAGATACGTCAGTGATCTGGCAGGGAACCAGAGCATTCCGGACCGCCTGTGTGAGAGCCTGATTCTCTGGCCTATACGATGGGACTGCAGCCAACACACACACACACACACACACACACACACACACACACAGATGCATACATACATTACACTTTGTTTACCATAATACTGGCAAGTCGTTTGGTACCCTGACAACAGGCAGGTTCTGCAGGGTGTGTGTGAACGTGAGGCTCACAGATGGTTGAGGGAAACTCAAAGAACTCAACAGTGTACCTACTGAGACTGTGAACGTTACACTTCCAACACACAAACACGATGCCCGCACTCATTAGGAACACGCCTCTATCTACACTCTCTCCAAGGGAAGCTCACACTCTCGGATCAGCAGCTCACCTGTGGAGACTGAAAGCTTCTACTTCCTCTCAGGGAGAAGCTGAGAAAGATCTCTCTCTCTCTCTCTCTCTCTCTCTCTCTCTCTCTCTCTTACACACACACACACATATCTTAATCTCTTGATTTGTGATGCATAGGAAAATAAGGGAGCAAGCATTGGAATGAATAAAGGATTGTTTACACATGGCAACAGTTATTAGACCTGTTATTAGATGTTAGCTCTGCAGAAAACGGGCTTGTTCCCAGGAGAAACACCTGATATCCACAAAGAAACCTGGGATCCACCAGGAACTGAGCAGGCGGAGGTGCAGAGGAAAATGGAGACAGACTGGTTCACCTTCTTCCCTTCATTAGTAGAAGTGCACAGAGTCATTGGCACAGAACATTGTTGACTGATGGTGAGAGTGAGCAGGAAAGCAAAGGAATGTTCCCCAAGCAGCACCTTCAGCATCAGGCTGCTCCACCTGCAATCATGTACATGTTACACCATCATCTTTCCAAACAAATACATTTCTTGTTCAGAGACATTAGCAGACATCCTGAAAATAATCAGCTTGCCGCTGTGTCATACTTTATAACTTCATGATAAGTGTTACTGATCGTACTCGACAGCAAGTTTGACACTGAGTCAGAGAACAGTGAAAGCGAAGATCAGGACTGGACAAGTGGCAGTGAGAGTGAAGGACAGAAAAAGTGGGAGGAAAGGTGAGAGCAGCAATAGAAGATCTGTATCACTGTTGTGTCACGTTGCAGTGTGAAAGTACCGCGGTCACAGACAGGTAGTGTGAAAAGTTGGAGAGCATGAAAGAGAACATACTGTGTAGAGCATATCTGATCCTTTTCATCTCATCTTAAAACTGCTTATTCTAACCACGAGCTTCTTTCTCTGAGCGGATTTATGCTGAAACTTCAAATTAGGCTTGGCATGGGCAACATGCACACACACACCTGTGAGCGTCTATATTGTCCTATAACTCCACAGGCAAGTACCTCTCAGAGGGGTAGGGACGTGGGGGGTAGGAAGAGCAGGGACGTGCCAGCTTTACCCACACATAGACACATGCATGTTCACACTTGCACACAGAGGACCATATGCCGTATCTACAGTTGTCCGGTGTCCAGCTCTCTAGAGCGTCACAACCAAGGCAAGAATCCATGCCAGAGGTCCTCCTTTGCTACTGACCTGTGACTTAAACTTCAGTTCCGAGGTGACATGCATCGTGATCTGATGTTTCGAGAAGTTTCAACATGTATAATAATGAAATGAATAATCTTGGGTTGCTGTACTACTATCAAGGTTATCTGTGCTGTTCATGCCTTCAGATCACCTGTCAGATCTATAATTGCGTTTGCATAGAAACATCCTTTTTAAGGTGGCAAGGTGGACACTGATATTTTTTGTATCAGATGTGTTGGAGTCCCCGGTCAGGTCTCAGCAGTTTTAATTCAATATTACGGCTGAATCCTCTGTGTCAACTAAAGGCTTTACTTTACATTTCTCCAATATAATTAGAATAAGACCCTCCTCACACTGGACAGCAAACATCCAGTCCAGGTGAAATCTGCAAGTAACATTTTAACTGAGTAAATAATTATCATGATTTGTCTTTATCTAACTTACTGTGATGTTTCCAGATCCCCGTCACCATGTGTTTATGATGGCAACAGACAAAAACACAGGCGTGGTCATGAACAGAAGCAGTTAGCAGCAGCTCCCACCATGTGTCCCAGACACACCCGACTAACATAAAGAGATTTGCAGAACCTGCACATGTATAAAACATAAACATCATGTTCTAGTGAGTGGCTTTCGCAGAAACACACAGACACACTCTCAGCAGAGCGGTGCAGCTGAAAACACCTGAGAGACCTGGGACACTGGGATTTACAGTGTGTTACAACACCTGTGAAACACACTCATCTTGCTTTCCTCTGACTCTAGTTTTCACCTCAGTGTGCCTCATTGGCACAATGTCAGTTTTACTGAAGCAAAATAAGAGGAATTTGCACAAATGAAAAAAAATTTAAACAATATTCTAGTTCTTTTGATTTAAGATACGATAATCCTTTATTAGTCCCGCACGTGGTAAATTTCAGTTGTTTCTGCTGCAGCAGAAAGTGGACAGTAGAAAAGCATTGTGAAATTGCACTTAGGAGATATTGTATTATTAGCTATTATTGAATATTGATACGCCACTGTTGTGCATGGGAAGACCTTTTGAGTCCCTCCTTCCCACAACGGCATTGCAGTAGCTTACCTCTGAAGGAGCTGCTCAGGGCTGCCAGAGCCTCGTGCATGGGGTGGGAGATGTTATCCAACAAGGATGACAGCTTAGTCGCCCCTCTCAGTCAGCCACAACCTCCACTGTGTCCAGAGGACAGCTACAACAGAGCTGGCCTTCCAGATCAGCCTGTTCAGTCTCGCTCTTTGCCCAGCAGAGATGCTGCCCCCCCCCAGCAGCCCACACCGTAAAAGGTGGCCAATGCCACCACAGAGTCATAAAAGGTCCTCAGGTAGCAGCCCTTGCACTGCAAAACACCTGTCTCTGCAGCAGGTACAGCCTGCTTTGCCCATTTTTGCAGAGTGCATTTGAGTTGTGAGTCCAGTTTATTGTTCAGATGAACAAAGTACCTGTAGCTCTCTACAGCCTCAATGTCCTTTCCCTGTATGTTCATCGGTTGCAGTGGTTGTTTGTTCCTGCAAAAGTTCACCAGCAGCTCTTTGGTTTATCCCGCATTGATGTGGAGGTAGTTCTGCTGTTCGTTTATTTCTGTGCCTATGTTTAAATGTGTTTAAGTACAGTTTAGATTTAAATTAGATAGATAGAGAATAAGAAGGCTGGTAATTATTTGCTTTTCTTTTTTTTTTAGAAATGTTTGTTCCTTCTGGTGTGTTTAGATAAATGACCAACCAGTGAACACACTGCTAATATGCATCTTTTGGGAGCTCTAACCTAGTTGCTCAGGTTGTTCGAGGACTGTTTTGACATTTTGAGGTTGTGGGTTCAACCTTCGGGCAATTAATGCAGACTTTGAGGAAACACTGATTCATTGGCCCTCACGGAGGCAAAGCCCTGCCAGGTGGAGGGTTTGATCACTGAAAAAATGAAGCAGTGAAGTGTGTGTGGTGAAATACCTCCGGGATGTTAAGAACCACTTCTGAGTTTTGAAGTCTTGGTTTCAAGCCTCAGGTGCAGCACTGAGCCTTTCTTTTCAACACCTTAAGCAAACTCTCAAATGCTCCAACAAATCAGAATCAGAATCAGCTTTATTCGCCAAGTATGTTGCACATACAAGGAATTTGATTTGGTCTTTTGTAGCTTTC
>JAUMTR010000007.1:16199142-16242700 GCA_032270685.1 Microctenopoma stevenorrisi | reverse complement strand
ATTGAGTCCAGTTATAGTGGATCTCTTAGGGGCTGGAATTATGGTGGAGTGTTTGAAAGGAAGGGGAACTTGACACAAATGTTGATCAAGTGTCTCTTACAACTTGCTCAGGGTGTTGAGGAGCACCTGCAGGACACACTGAATTTAACAGGCTGTTTTCGGTACATGGAGCGTCGAAGCACTTGAACTGCCAACTGACTGTAGACTGCAATACTGTACTTAGGTGTTAACCACATGTTTGACTTTTTTTCTTAGTTGTGCATTTCGGCTGCTTTTAAAAATGTGGTAAGGTAGAAATATATGTGTGTGTGTGTGTGTGATGACGAGTGGCAGTGGACATCCTGACTGAGCACACACCACAGATAAACTCTAACATTTCCTTAAAATAGTCGGCACGTGGGCATGCACTCAAATAGAGGGGGCAGTGAAGGCGACAGAGAAAACAAAGAAATAAAAAGTAGAAGAGGCAACCCATCTCACACACACACACACACACACACACACACACACACTGTGATACCAGACTGATACAGTTAACCACGGAGCTGATCAGATTACATTGATTTACTGCTTCCTCTGCCCCCATCATCCTCTACCATCACATCCACACACACACCCACACAAACCCTGTTATTTTATAATTCTGTTTAGTGTTATTCTATTTTATATCCTCTCTCTGGCTGGAGGTTGGTGGAAACCTGACCTCTGGGGCTTATGGAGGAGTTAATCAGGGAAGCTTTTCTGGACTTAAGGAGTGAGGAAGGAGGCTGGAACAATAGCATCTTAACATCAGTTTTAAAATATTAGACACACTAGTACAATTAAACCTTAAAATGATTAAAGAACATAGGCTTGTTTTGCTACTACATACATTAATACTACAGTATGATTTTGCAGGATCAGCAGAGGTATTGAGTGAGTGCACCATTCATGAGTCTGGGTGCATTTCGTTTGTGTCTGAGGTTTGATAGTGAGTGGGCGTGAAAGTAAGTGAGTTTTTTCAAGGCACTAAATATTTGTTTGTATGTTGTTGTTATATAAACTTTTCACTCATGACAGTTTCTCTTTCTTTTTGTGTGCCTGTCAGTGAGGTAACGCAGGCAACACTGGACAGTGCGCACATCTGAGTCGGTTGAGATCAGAGATATTAGTCACGTAGGATAAAAAGCCTACATGATAGGTCTGAACAAAACGGAAAGCGAGCTGAGACGAGAAAACACTTAAGTGTCTGAAATAGAAATGTGGTGCACAACACAAACATTTCATTTATCATTTTATTATCATCTGTTGAAATGATATAAACTGAATTTCTGTCAAGTGTCATTTAGTATTTGTAACTAGAAGCACATTTTAAGCTCCGTAAATGACCTTTTGTGTTTTTGTACTGATAGTACAATCTAGTGTGAATGCTGCCCTCACAGAATCAATGAGACGTAAAGATTCAGGAAAACAGGAAATCACTGTTGCCTTGATGAAAGCAGTCTCAGCTTCACATATGTACTCTTTAAACTGAAAATAAAAAAATCTTGTTATGCTGTAGTAAATAATTTTTTACTACAAAAAATTTTTTCATTTCTCTTCGTCTCCACAGTTACGATGAGTGCGTTGGTCCTGGCTCGACTCAGATATACATACCTACAGATGACCCGCCTCCTTACTCCCTGCTGGACCCCTGTCAGAGGGGAGCAGAGCAGGACGAGCAGCCTGGCTACGCCTCTCTGGATGCCTCACCATATAGAGGACAAACCTCAGCCAGCGCTGCCTGGTTCTCTCCCTCACACTACCCACCGGGACTACAGGAGCAGGAGCACCAACACATCGCATCCATCTCCTTCCCACTGGAGGCGGCACCACCTTATGAGTCAGTGTTTGCTGAGCAGGGACAGCCCCTCCCTCTCATGCCATGTGACCTTTATAAACACCAATCGGAAAGGAGGGACGATGGCAACTCCCAGCAACCAGGGGCAAACCAGATCTTGTAGGACAATTAATTTGTTCCTTTCACCTGTGCTGTTGCTTGTCCCCAGTTGAATTTAACACTTGTGACGCGGAGCACAAAATGTCTGTTAGGAGCAGCTGTGACACAACAATAGACTCTAATGAGATACACACATCTTCCACACAGTTGCTAACACCTAATAAGGCTGAAAATTGTCTGGAGTCTCAGCGTGAAGACATACAGCCAGGACGCCAGATTTTCTTGAAAACTTGCAGTTTTACTGGACAAAAGAAAAACCCACATCAAACTGCATTGTACTGTCAAGTTTGTGCAATGACAAAGACCCTCCTCCACCTGTTAATAAGACCATGCTCTAGTTCAGTTTTGCCATGTCTTCACTGCAATTAGGACCCAACAGTCCTGTGTTCTTTGGAGTTCAAGCTGCATTACCGCTGCAGAATGCATCATACTTTAAGATGATGCCAGAAACTGATTGTAAAGCGTGTTAACAGTACCCATGTGGTTTTTAGCGGTGTAGTTAAAGCAAGCATTTAGCTTGTTCTGATGTCATCCTCGTGTATCAGTGTGTCCTTGTTGTGTTTTGAAGGACAGTTCCCTTCCCGACGGTGTTTAGGCAACACTAGTTATGATGGTACGTTTAGAGCAGCACTTGTTCAGTAGTCTCCAGTGTAGTGGTAGTATCCTACAGCAGTAGATAAAAGATGTGATGAAACGGTTGTGGCCATAAAAAGCTAAACTAAGTAGGAAACTCCCTGGACAGGAACTGCTTATTTCTCTTTTCTGCCATTTCACTCTATGTACAAAGTGTATTAATTGTATAAAGGGCTTTGGATTAATATCAATAATGTACCTGGTACTCAGCAGCAAGATGTAGCTCAAAGCCCTCCTACTGACGAGGTTGGGTTAATGCAACAGAGATATCACACAAACTGTAGACTTTAGCACACTTTACTTAAGCTTCGGTCTTTGTCTTTGTCCTTCTGTTTCACCGTAAAGAAAATGTTTAAGCATCACTAGTCGGTAATATTCTCAGTTAACCAGCAGTCATGACTCATCAGATGTTAACTGATGTTAACACAAA
This sequence comes from Microctenopoma stevenorrisi, assembly GCA_032270685.1. Classification (NCBI taxonomy): domain Eukaryota; kingdom Metazoa; phylum Chordata; class Actinopteri; order Anabantiformes; family Anabantidae; genus Microctenopoma; species Microctenopoma stevenorrisi. The sequence continues at coordinate 16,239,659 of JAUMTR010000007.1, read as the reverse complement.
CATTTTACTCAGTTAATACTATATATTATTCTATTATGTGAGTCAGGACTGTTAACAACTGCAGAGGAAGAAGAGATTGATTGATGATTTACTAAAATATCTGAACTGATTCTTTTTCTTCTAAATGGCTGATCACATTCAGCCCAAATGTTGAACACTTACAACATGTCACATACCGTATCTCAATATTTTACATTGTTTACCACATTCTGACAAAGACAGAGATGAGAGAATCGTGTTTTAATATTTAAGGTGTGCAGGCAAAACCTGGGTTATTCTGGAGACACTAAGATCTGTAGACAACTCGTCACCATAATCACCAGTTATTAAAGCAGAAAGTCATTTGAGGCTGAGCTTTAATAACAATGCAAATATTGTTTATATCGATGTTTTTTAATTCCTTTATTCCTTATGTGGCATTGATTTTGTGTTTAAAATGAGCCTAATATCCCTCAGACTGTAGCTATACTATAATAATCTCAATGCAAATACTGTGGGGTGCATAAGTTTGGGCAACCTTGTCAGTGTTCATGATTTTCCTGTATAAATTGTTGGTTGTAAGATAAAAAATGTCATTTAAATATATCATATAGGACACACAGGGATATTCGACAAAAGTGAAACGAGGTTTATAGGATTTACAGAAAGTGTGCAATAATTGTTTAAACAAAATTAGGCAGGTGCATAAGTTTGATCACCCCACAAAAGATATTTAGTAGATTCTCCTTTTGCAGAAATGACAGCCTCTAAACGTTCCTATAGCTTCCAATGAGAGTCTGGATTCTAGTTCATTCAGGTTTGATGGCTCCGAGCATGGACAGCTCTCTTTAACTCACACCACAGATTTTTCAATGATATTCAGGTCTGGGGACTCCAGAACGTTGTACTTGTTCCTCAGCATGAATGCCTTGGTAGATTTTCAGCAGTGTTTAGGGTCCTTGTCTTGTTGAAAGATCCAGCCACGGCGCAGCTTCAGCTTTGTCACTGAATCCTGGACATTGGTCTCCAGAATCTGCTGATATTGAGTTGAATTGATGCGTCCCTCAACTTTGACAAGATTCCCAGTCCCTGCACTGACCACACAGCCCCACAGCATGGAGCCACCACCATGTTTTACTGTAGGTAGCAGAGCAGTGTTTCCTGGAATGGTGTGTTCTTTTTCCTCCATGCATAACGCCCCTTGTTAGGCCCAAACAACTCAAGTTTAGTTTCATCACTCCACAGCACTTCATTCCAAAATGAAGCTGGTTTGTCCAAATGTGCTTTAGCATCTTAAGTGGGTGGAGAAAAGGCTTCCTCTGCATCACTCTCACATACAGCATCTCCTTGTGTAAAGTGCGCTGAATAGTTGATTGATGCACACATTGTTTATCGTAACAACCAACGATATATGCAGGAAAATCATGAACATTGACAAGGTTGCCCAAACTTACGCACCCCTCTGTAGTGTTGGTTTACTGATGTGGTATGAAAGTTCTTCTCATTAACTGAATTGTTGTTCGTTTGTAATGAGGGAAAAAACAAAAAATTTGTGTTGTCATATCAACTACAGTTGAATTAACTGTTGGCTGTCCAGATGTTTACTTTATTGTGCTTTTAAATGGTGACCATTTAAAGTAATGATTCTGACAATTTAATCTTATTAGTATTTTTGTATTCTTCTGTATTCATTTATTTTGCCAGGCCTCAACTTCATTCATGTATAAGTCCTTTATTCTTTCCTTCTGTTTATTGTGCAGAGCCATGAATTTCAATTGAGTAAGTTAAAACAAGCACACACCTAATTTAGGTGCTTGACTGTTTGAAATTAGTGATGTGACTACTCATTTGTAAAAAATAGATATACTATTTTAATGAGGATAAGGCCAAGTAAAGACATCTTTAGTTAGTTTAATTTGGTGTGATCAAATGACACATTATATGAAATGCCCACAGTGAAAATTGGTCTAATTTATATAATTAAATAATAATAATAATAATAATAACATTTTATTATTGTTTATTTATTTATTAGTATTATACTGTAGCGTGTCCATAATCAGTCCTGACAACACAGGAAAATAGACATCTGATTACTTAAACTGTTAAAACAAATGTAACTTTGATGTATCAAGCTTTAAGTTTTTCTGGAACCAGCAACATTATATAAAGTGAGATGAGTTGTACTGTACCATTTGTGGTGTAGAAAAAGGTTAGACTCTTTAGAGACTACAAAATTTTAAAGAAATTCTATTCTTCTTCTAAATGAAGTATATTTATATTAGCATACTTTTATAGTTATTTTTCGAATGAGAGCTTCAGCTTATTTCCTGATTCGCAAGATGTTTTGTTTTTGAGAAAACAGTTTGCACTCAAGAGTAGAAAAAGTGAAACTGTTTGTTTTATTGGGATACTTACTGCATAAGATATATGCAGTACATTACAGACTATCATTTAATGTTAGTGAAATTGTAAAATAATACTTTTCTGCTACACCTCCCTCTTTCCACCACCTCTCACCTCTGTTTTTAACCATTGTTTATTATAAATGAATGTGAATTTAATGTGCATCTACACAAATTCTCATCAAAAGAATTATTTAAATCTATGACAAAAAACTAACTAATTAACTCATATTTTTTCATGTTTTTGTTTTACCATCACAAACTAGAGGGCGCTGCTGAACTACAATATATTTATTATTAACAATTAAATAGTGGGCAGATTTCCCATTCGGGATTTTAACTAACATCAGCTTGGTCTACCGTGCCAAGTTTGTGAAAAGAGTATTTAAATGCTAATTAGATTAGATAAAAAGTTTAATTAAAGATGTAGGGATTTCCAAGTTGTCTGTATTATAGTATTACAACACGTGTTGGAGTATGAACATTTCCTCAAAAATTAAAAAAAGTTCAATCCAGTAGCAACTGGACGTGTTTGGTTTCTTGAGAAAGCACTTGGGAATGGAAAGTTGAAACATCCTCAAGAAAATAACAAATCCTGTTGCTATTACATTCAACTTTTTGAGATAGCCATGACATGGATGACTGAGAACCTTTACAGGTACTTTCCTCAAGAAGTAATTTTTCAAATCCCTGTAGTCTAGCACTTTTTTTAGATAGCACTATTTTTTATTCAGTGTAACTGAACTGTATGTAAATGTATTCCATGTCGCTTATTGTCTCCTTTTTTCATTTGTTAAGACAGCAAATTCCATGTATATAATAGGAGATATGTTGAATAATGTTTCTTTATGTTGTGTAGTAGAGATTTTGTTTAACACTTTCTTCTGTAGAAAGGAGTGAATAATAAACATGAGCTCTTGAACAAATCTGAGTGGCCGATTATGAACAAAAGCATATATCCAAATACCCTTAATATCATGTTAAGGTCCTGCCTTCTGTCTTCATTCGCTGACTCTGTATTATTTCATGAGTCCACATGCAAGGATAATATACTTCCACTTAGCAGAGACCTAATGTGATTTTAAAATAAGGACTCACAATCCCAGCGTTGTAAACACAAGTACTGATTAGTCTATCGTCTTCTTAATTCTTTATTTAATTGTTATCCCTTTTCGGGGATATCATGGTGTGTTACATATATATTTACAGTCCTTTTGGGCTGTCGTACCATTTATAGTGTTAAGAACAGTTCGTTGCAGCCCTCCTGACAGCCTAGCCTAGCCTAGCCTAGCCTGGCCTTCCTGTTTACCTTCTGCGCGCCAGAGCTAGCTAACGTTACCACTGTTTCTACGGCTTGTGTTGGCTTTTCTGTTTTTTCAGGAAGTGTGTCTTTACTGGAAAGTGTCCGTGAGTTACAGTAGTACTTTAGCTAAAATATCTTAATATAGTGACGATGCTTTTAACAGTAGTATAGCCTCGTGTGTAGGTTGTATTCGTTCGCCGGCGTCAGAAAGGCCACAACCGTTTTTGGTCTGGTTTGCGATCGTCTCTTCCGACCGGATCTTAGTCCTCCTGGGCTACGTGACTGATCAAATGCTGATGACGGAACAAAACAAACCACATTGATGGTAGGGGACTTCATCACCCACATAATTAGCTTAGCACCGCCAGCCATTGTTTCTTTCAGCGTAATAGTTACATTACCGCCTCCTGCTGGCTCGGAGTGTGGAGTCACAGTATTCCAGCTAATCCTGTTTGTGGTAGGTCAGTGCAGTGTTGCCAGATGTACGATAATTATTGTATTTGTACGATCATTTTGCCCTCTGTGCGATGGTTCCATAAATTCTATAATGTACGGTAATTTGCCCCCTTCCTGTTATGGCTATCTTAGTTCATGTCTTCTTTTTTTTCATCCTGCGCAGACGCACTTTAACAGCCTATCAACACACGACGTAGCACGTGATGACGCACGACGTAAACAATAATGAATGGTTTGAGGTTCTGTACCTTTAACTGGGAAACCATGTACTCAAATGTCTTATATCTACGGAGGAGGAAAAAATATAGGGCGACAAAAAAGTTACTAAAAGTTACTTAAATTACTAAATCGAGAGCACGCGTTACTACTTTTTTTTCGTCACCCTACATTTCACCGTAAATATCTGTGCAACATAATTGATGTCTCTGTTATTGTGAACACAATCAGTTCAGTTAAGCCACAGAGTCACAGTGCTGTTGAGAGAAGTATTGGTATGCTCTCTGCGTTTGTAGAGCAGGTAAATTATTTAAGGAATGCATTTTACCTAAAACCTACCTGGGTGGATTTTTAACATGCCTTAGCCTCAGAAACACACCCAGCCCGTGTGGTAAACACTGGAAGTCAGAGTCACAGCACAGACGTGATAAAGTCATCTACAGACTACCTACTGATTTACATAGCAGACGTGAGTTTTTATTTATTTTACTTTACTTGGCAGACACTTTTATCCAAAGTGACTTACAAGGAGAAGACACCAGCAATTAGCATTTAGTTTGTGTAAATTCTGAGTTACTACAAACTAAGAGCCCTGATAAGGCCTAACTAGATAAAGAACATGCTAGGAACTGTTAGGTGCTAAAACCTGTGTGAATGTGCGTGTGTGTGTATGATAGACTGATTTGAAATAAAATAAATATATAAATGTAATAGTATTTATATAAATATAATGTCTTTTCAGCTTTTTTCAGAAAATGTGTTTATTATAAAGTAAAAGAACTAAGGGTTGCATTAAGACTGAGTGTTCTCTCGCAGAAAATGAAAGCTAAGATTGTCATCCTGCTCTTTGCTCTTGTGATCGGGCTTAAAGTGTCATCCAGTGGTTCCCCTGGTGATGATAGAGGTACAGTATGTCCTGCATGTTTGTATATGAATTCCTTACATAATAATTCTTGTTCTTATATACCTAAGTAGCACCAGCCAGAATATTTGTGGACTTGTTGCTGACAGCACCCGTGTTGAATCCTTACAGTTGTTCCAGAGTACAAAGCTGTGCCAAAACTTTTGGGGACTGATTTGAAGCCACCTGCAACAGCCGAAACCTTGAGAGATCAACTTCCAAGTTAGTACAGTACTTTTTATCACTCTGATGAAACTAATGTGTTCACCCATCTTTTCTCTTTTTGCTTTCATGCAAGCCTGTACCTGTCAGACACCATCTCTCTATGTTTAGATTGTGTGTTTCAACAGCCGTTTGTAATGAGGGCAGGTGATTTGGATATGGACAAAACTTTATGGGGAAATAATCACAAACACTGATTTATTAAAATAATGAGAATGTTTTGACCTAAGCACCTGTCTTTTTCTAAACCATTTTTTACTTAACTTGCAAAATTTTGTACAAACAAACAATACTGCAATATTTTGATACAATGTATAATATAATGAGTGTATTTTTGTGTGTCACACCAATGTACAGTAACCTAAAAAAATAGAGACATAAGATGTATTTCTTAGAAACGTAACAGGACGTTTTCAGTTGAATTCTTGACAATTTCTGCTTGAAAATGAATTACAGAATGAAACGACAACTTAGTTTAGGGTCGGGAAAGTTTGGAGTCCCTACAAATTAGGCTTCTAAGTGTACAAGTTACTCTTTAATAAGGCTGTTAAGCTGTAGTTTGTAAATGTATTTTCGTGATTATTGTAAACTCACAGAAACGCAGGTTCCCACCGTTTACATATGACACAGCAAGAATGTTGTACCACCAGTACTGATGCAGCATGCAAGAGTCTGTTTGAGAGTTCAGGGTTTGAGATGGCGTTGCAGTTACTTGCTCTATTACCTGTGACTGAATGTTGTAAACCTCTTTTGCAGGAGACCATCCGGGGCCGTGATAGGAAATAGAGACTGTTGATAAAACCTCACTGTAAATTTTAGCCAAACCTTCAAACTGTGCTGTTTATGTTCTGTAGAAACAGAAGCTCCTGTAACAGAGACAGCAACATTTTTCTTTCTGTCACATTGTCTGTTGCATCGTTTTATAATGACCAATAAAATGTGAGTTTTTACCATCATTATTGTGCATGGGCCTCTGAACTCCCAGCCTGTGGCGCAGCGCCGACTGCTGGTCACTTTGTGTAAGTACACATGGACACAGCGCTGCAGAAAGTTGTTCTCCGGCTGCCATGTGATCCGTGAGCCGAACCCCAGACAGAATGTCAGCCGTCATCTGTTGCCTGCTTCGCCCCCCATGCTCGGTGCCGTCCAACTGAAGCGCAACACGTCGACTTCATGTCCTCGGTGGACGTGTCCTCCGCTTAAATTCAGCGCGACTTGTCCCCCGCTGAGCAGGGACAAACATGCGCTCCTTAGCGGGTCTGGTTGCCATCGTGGTGACGGCGAGCGTCTACCTCTACCTGCTGTCCGCGCATCTTCCCCCGGGACCGAAGCAGCCGCAGTCCGATGGGGAGGGCGGGCTGGTCCAGGAGTACAGGTGAGGGGAGCAACTTTAAACACTGTCTGAATAAAACCACGAAGAGAGGACAAAGTTTCATGAGTTTCATGAGTTTTTAAAAGGGCTCCTCTGTATTATCAGCTGTTGAATTCATTTTGATTGATGATTAATGGAAAATGAAAAAGCTGTTTCTCTGGTGATGGTGTAGGGTTTTCCAGGCATTACTTTACCAGAACCTTAGGTGGTTTAGCAATGAACCTTTTTTTTCTAGCAGTGGCTCCCCTTATAATGAACCAATGTCTGCGGATGACCTGTCATCACAGTTTGAGTGTAGACTTAAATTATTTATTATAATCCTGTAACTTTTGAAAGTTCTTGGAGTTGCCCCAGACCCCAGCCTAGAAATTATAGCACTTTTCAGAACTTCAGCAAACAGAACCAGCCACCTGGATTTAGGTTTCACCTGTGTACAGGATATTCTGCCTTGAGCCAAACACATATTAAACACATACTAAGAAACTTTTGTTATGTCATCTGCATCATAAAAGATAACATTACTTCCTGTGCCCAAGTCTTAAGTGTGTCAGTGTGTGAGTGTCGTTTGCAGCATGCTGCAGTCTGCCACGCCGCCAAGTGTGAGGTTGTCTAAGGATGATAGAATAACGCCTACCCAGCGACTCCAAAGCCAAGAGTAGGACCTCAGTGTGTGTGTGTGTGTGTGTGACCTATCATTTCATTTACCCACAGTGTGAGTTCACCTAATGATATGACAGTTTTCTCAGTCGTGTGTGTGTGTACATGCTAGTTTACTGCGCTGGCTGCAAAACAATTAACCTTTAAGTCACAGAGCAAATTAACAAAGTGCCCCAGGTAATACTGGGTAGTTAATAAAATGAGATTGTGGGTGGCACTTTAAAGTTTCAAAAGTTCATTAACTTTCACCTTTAGACCAGTAAGTGATGACATTTGTGTAGATAAACTCGGGAACTGATGTCGGAGCTCACATGACCGTGTCATTGCCAGTTAATTTAAAAATCAGCAGTGTAATAGTCAAATCTGTTATAATATAAATGGTAGTAAAGGGTGGTTCCAGAACCAAGAGGGAACATGTGGCACACTAGGATGCTCCAGGAGACAGAACCGCACCAAACAATCAATACAACTTAAATCATTTAATTGGGTGCCACTGAATGATCTTAAAGTGGCCTGTGTTTTGTAGCTTTTAAGATCAGGAGCTCTGCTCGTTGTCACATTTACCTAATTGTTTTAAAAGCAACGTGAACACGGGGGACTGCAGTCTTCTTTTACAGCTGACAAATGCTGTTGACTGACACCAGACGTAATGTGACCCAGCTTCAGATCAGTTCCTGTGAAGTGACTTCAGAGTTCAAACCCCCTCCCCGCGAGGAGTCTGCATTGCTGAGTCCGTCCTGTGGACAGTTTGTTTCCAGGGGGTGCACGAGTGGAATAAAAGTGCTCACGATGACACATTTCCCTCCTTAAATACTGTACATACACTCGTGCAGTGTCATGTATCTGAGCATCATCAACCTGCTGAACGTCAGAACAGGTGGTAGAGGAAGTCCGCATCTTGAGTTTCATGGGGGGGATTTCAGAGTGTGTGTTTTCAGAACTGCGCTCCCACCATGTGCTCAAGTCTACAAGCAGTGCTGCTATTTTTGTCTCTCAATCGAATGTATCGTGTTTCCCCTCCCACTTTTCTCTAATCTGACTTTAGCTTGTCTGACTCTTCTGCTGGGATTTTTTTGTTGATTTAATCTTAGCTCGTTGTGTTTAAGGGGTTGGTTCACCCAAAAATACAAATATGAAATCTAGTCACGGTGCTTGATGGTTTCCTTTTTATACTTTGACCTTCTGTTCTTTCAGCAGCTTAATGAAGAGCAGCAGACTTTAGTTAGTGGTGCTCAATAAATTAAAAAAGCAGCTTTCTTTTCTAGACAAAAATATAAGTCTCGTTCAAAATAGTCTAGATCAACAGATCACCGCAGTAAGGTCTGTGGGACATTAGACTAACTGTACTTTGAAGTTGCTTCTCTACAAACTCCTGATGAAAGGTGGAGCTGGATCAGCTGCTCGTGATGTCCAGCGACTTCTTCAAGAAAAGAAAAGAGATTAATTCATACACAGCTTCCAACACTTCCTGAAAAAACGTTAAAGAAGTCACTATGTTGATTTTCTTTGTTTTCTCTCCAGGCTGAAGTTCCCGTCTGACCTGGATGAGCTGCGGGAGCTCGCCGAGATGCTCAAGTTTTACAAAAGAGAACATTACGGCTACGTTCTGCTGCTGTTCTGCAGCGCCTACCTTTACAAGCAGTCCTTTGCCATACCTGGTTCCTCCTTTCTGGTGAGACACACTTACTCTTCATATGGAGTCATACATGTCATTTTTAGGTAAAGATGTATTAATATCACGATCCTCATTCTGTGTATACCTCTCTCCTTCAGAACATGTTAGCTGGTGCAATCTTTGGGCCCTGGGAGGGTCTGGTGCTGGCCTGTCTGCTCACCACTTCAGGCTCCACGTTCTGCTTCCTGCTCTCCTCAGTGTTTGGGAAGCAGTATGTGGCTCAGTTCTTCCCTGACAAAGTGGCCCTGCTGCAGAGGAAGGTGAGCCAGTTAATCATGACAACAGTAGTAGGTGTTCGGAAGGTTTTATCTAGTTTCTTCCCAACCTTTTCATCTATTTTTCTTTCCCCCTCCCTTTCTTTCTGCTGCCAGGTGAAGGAAAATCGTAGCAGCTTATTCTTCTTCCTACTTTTCCTTCGTTTCTTCCCTATGACTCCAAACTGGTTCCTGAACATCACCTGTCCCGTCCTAAACATCCCTATGCCTATTTTCTTCTTCTCTGTGTTTATAGGTGAGACTTAACATAAGACACACATACACAGACAGAACGCATGGATTTGTGCGCACAGATCTCTCACCTGCTGTTCTCTCCTCCAGGTTTGATTCCATACAACTTCATCTGTGTTCGTACGGGCTCCATACTTTCAGAGATCTCCTCCCTGGACGACATCTTCTCCTGGAGGACGCTGGCCCAGCTCCTGGCCATCGCTGTCATGGCCCTGGTCCCTGGAGCGCTGATCAGACACTACAGCAAAGCTCACCTCAAGGTGGACGGCATGGACAGTAACGGAACTAGTCGGGCTGAAATCGAGCAGGACCGGAAGAGGCGGTGATTCTGAAGTTTGTGTCAGAAGGATTAGTGACCTTTTGAGCACTCCAGCCTTGTGATGTATGTAGGGTCACACCGGACGCTCGTCGTACTCCTGATAGTATATTACGATCTGTTCAGAAAGGTTGGAAGTGCCTTCAGGTCAAACTCTAAGGCTGCTGTTTCCCACATCCAATGCACTAAGCAAGTCTTAGGAGAGTCAAAGAGGGATCTTCAGAGACAAAAACGTCTTACATTTATCAATCTGTAAGATTTGATCTTGTGGGGTGAGAGGGTGATTAATTAATCACTTGTCATGTCTTTAATGACATGATATATTATATATTTTTTAAATGTAGTTTCATTGAAAGAGACAATTTTAACCCAACGTGTGTATTTCTATATATTTTTTTTATTATATAAACCAGATTTCTTTCTTTTCAGACATTCATACTGATGCTTGGTGACAGAGTGACTCAGGACTAAAAGTCTTGAGACAGTTTTCATCTCAGGGCTGAAGAAAAGGTGGACGTCATGCAATAACTCAGTGGTCAGCTGTGCACGTCTTTTAGGATTCCTGTCAGATTGGACGTAGTGGCAAACAGCTGTGTGATGAGTCTAAAACTGTAGGCGTTTAAATCAAACTGTGGAGCTGCACAGGAGGCCGGCACTTAACCCTGATGTAGAGGAATCTGACACACAGTCATTTTGCCACAGTTTTCCCCCATTTCATCAGTTTTTTTCAGCACACTACTTTCCTCCTCACAAGTCTTTACTAGGTTTGTAGCCACACAGGTCGAGAATCTGTGGTGTTATGGCTTTTAAGATTTTTATGTGTGTCGCTGTCTTCCTCAAAGCACTTACGTGTCTTAATGTAGCCATAGATGCATGAACAAACGGGTTCTGCAGTGGAACAAATAAATGAAACAATGTGATGCGGTGCCTTTCTGAACTCCTTCATTTTCAGTTTGGACTAAAGAACAGATGCTCCACAAAGCTCCACCCACTTCTAATCAGAGTACCAATCTTTTTTTAACAAGACTTTACTTTTATCACATCACATTGCCTTTAAAGAGACTCATATGCTGATACTACATAGATGGAAGAGGCCTGTGCATCTTATTCATTTTCAGGAAGATCCCGTGACTCTGTAACAGTCACTGTTTGATAGATTAGAAATGTATTATTTATTTTTAAGGCACTGAGACTTTACAGCACAGTCTTAAAGTGGAGCGTCTCATCAGCTTCTTCATCAGCGCACTGCGCTGTCAGTCTTATGATCTCTGTAGCACAAGGTAAAGGTGTAGGTCTCAGGACGAGATGTTTTGTTCTCCTCTTCTTTGACCAAAGACAACTCCAAACGGTTTGTTGTGCACAATGCCAGTTTAATGATTGTTGTACTTCCAGTTTTCAGTGTGAACTTTGTGTAAAGACAATGTGTAAAGTGGGGTGTGTGTTGGATACTGTTTATTTGTGCCTTTCCTGAGGACACACAGTCATGGACCCTGATTGACTTACAGCAATAAAATACCAACACTTAAACTGATCCTGTCTACTAGCAACACACTGTTACATCTCATCCACATCGGTTTTGTTTCTCAGAACTTGGCTACACAAACACCATCACACAGAAACTCAACAGACATTTTAGCTCATGCACACAGATGCACCTTCACATTGCCTGAGACATGCACGCCGATGACCCGATGTCAGTTACACTGATAAGATGTCATCTTCCAGAGAAGGAAATATATGCACGCTACGTCTTTGGGAATGTTTGTGATGGAGAGGATCCAGTAGAACGGTATAGTATCCTCTGTTTGCTCTGGATGAAAAGGCAGGACTCACCACCAGTCTGTGGACGCATGTGCATATATCACCACCCACCGTCTTCTATGACACGTCAGGTCAACAATATCATCATCAGCAGCAACTTAACAGAAAAAAACTGTTCAGTAGTGGTTTTTTGTAGAGTTCACAATAAGACAGATCAATACAGATCATACAGCTATCAGACTGTAGTGGTTCATCTGTTCAGTAGTGTTATTGACGTGTAAAAAGAAACAGTCAAACAAATTAAGGTTAAAGGTCTGCGTTTTTTAAAGTAACTTCTTGAGGTTTTAACCTTAAGCTACAGCTGGATATAGCTGGAGAATTCTCTGTGCTAGTTTTCCACTCGCCTGAAGGAATCCTTTTAGTAACATGATCCCAATCCGTTGTTTTAAATTTCCAGACAATGCATAGAAAACAAAGATCTTCTGCAGCCTCAGCAGAGACAATTACCCAGAGAGCATCGTTTTACACGAAATATGTAATGTTTGACTTCAGTCAGTGCAAAAGATTCAGTGCTGAGCAGCAGTCCGTCCTGCTCTGAGTCATGCAAATAGTCCACATAGACCAGAGCGGTTAAAAACTCTCCAAAACAGAAGTATCACGCAGACTCAGGATGATTTCCTGTCATCAGAAACACAACATGACGACACAGCCCTGCTTCCAGTGAGCAGCTTACTGTTTTTACCACCTGCTCGTCGTCTCACCACTGGCACTAAAAGAAAATCATTAAATATTTGAGGAGGCTCATTAGAGCAATTTGTCCATACAAAGCTGGTTTGTCCTTCATACATTAACATGAATCCTCAGTAAGAAGTTCTTTGGCTCACAGAATATCCAGACAAACAAGATGGATGGAAAAGAATTATCAGTTTCAGTTTTTAAATCATGTTTGTTCTCAGATAAGCTAAAATCAAAGCTGACTCAATTTAGAACACTGATGAAAAGCGAGTCGCAAAGGATCAACCCAGAGCCAGGCAGGATGAGTGCTCTGCATATTCTAAGATAGAGATTATTTTAAGTTTTATAATAGTACAAAGCTGATCAGCACCCACAGACAAACATTTTTAAATTTGGGCATCAGGGTGAAACCTGAAGGGACAAGCAGCAACCACCACGAACAGTCTACAGTTTTCAATTGACCCAAACTTGTCATCAGATAAATGTGAAGATTCCCAGTCATCCAGGTCATCGTTCTGGTCACTGGCTTCCATTCCAGAAGGCTGAATCCGTTCTGAATCGAGTTTCACATTGTTGAATCCAGTTGGCACTGAATAACCTTTTTTGGGATGTCATCAGACAGGCAAATGTACCACTTAATATCATCTACGTGATGTTAGAATTGTCGCAAACACTTGATTAGATTAGATAAATTCTGCACCATTAAGGCACTTTTGCGTCAGCGGTCAGCCTCTGTGGTTACCGCTGGCTCAGCGCTCTCACCTCCTCCTCCCTACCTTTCACCCTCCACTTCCTTTCTCCTCATGTCCACTGACATGTTTCCTGACACTGTGTGAAGTGGTACAGCAGGGTGGGTACATCCCTGAAGCTGTACTGACCTGTCAAGTGGTCCAACACTCCTCCCCGCTGAAGTCGAATGCCGTAGAGTTTGGCCTCGGCTCGTCCAGCACACAGGCCGCGCTCAGTTAACCAGTCCACCAAGTCACTGCCACTAAAAACACTTCTCAAACAGTACTGGAACTGCTGATGGAGATGCAGTGAGATTGAAGCAAGATTATGCTGGTAGAGGTTAGACTGAAATTGGGAAATCATCTCCTCTGGGACACTAGAGTTGGCCTGGCCTTCATTCTCAGGCTCTGGCCAGGGTTGAGATGGAAGCAAACACTGGCCACAGGAGTCAGCTTGATCATGATTCTGCAGCTCCTGGTTTAGTTGCTCCTGAAGATCCCGATTTTCATGTTGGTCCTGGGGCTGATGGGAAGGAAGATGTCTCAAAACCCCAGTCTCCTCCTCCAGTCCTCCTCCTCCTCCTCCTCCACCAAACCTGTCATTATCAGAGGAACGATTCACCTGTCGAAGCACTCATACTATCTCCAGAGCCACTAAGCGGTGAGGGAGAAGAAAGGAAAGGCAAAAGGAAGCAGAGAGGAAAGGAGGGGAAGAAGGAAGGGGTGAGGGGTGAGGAACAGGAAGCAAATATTGTAAAGACTTTTGTGTGTTAGGAGAAAAGAAAGGCACCCAGAACTAAAAAAGAAACAGTGTTTATGAGTTACTTTTAATATAGAATTTTGAAATTACAGTGGTGTGAGGGCAATAACTCCAATAGCCCTCAACAGGTCTGGGTGTGGCTAGTATAATTTAACTCAGATGTCTAAAAGCTATGCTAATGTAGGTTTGGATACTTATTTTCTTAAATAAATAAAATCATCACCGTAGAACTGCATTTCATGTTCACTTGTGTTATCTTTGTCTTATTTAAATTTATTTGATGAACCTTTTGAATGTGACAAATATGCAAAAAAGTAAAACTTTAGAAGAAGGGCACCACTGTAGATTTCAAATTATAACTTAAAAGTAAAGAATAAAAACTAAACATTGACATCCATGTCCTTACAAATTAGACTATGATAACAGTTTCTGAAAATGATAAAATATAAATGAAATATATTTTTGGCAATTGCAGCAGTTATATTATAAAGTGCACATTTGTCTTCTTGAGCTTGTGCTTCACTACTGTGGTGAAACTAGGGTGAATCTTTAAAAAAGGAGGGCATGCAGTCGAATTGTTTGTAGCTACATTTGTAAATGTATCAACAGAAAGAACAGCTGGGTGGAAAAACTGTCGCAAAACATATCAACAAATAGGTAACATGCGAAGCGCATGCAGAGAAAAGAAATATCAACAGTTTCACAGTAACAGGAGATACATCTTCTTTCAGTTTGAGGACACAATGTACTGTATGAAACAAACACACATACCTGCGAGTGTGGACTATGTCCTGTATGCACTGATCTTTGTGGTAGCGGACAAACTGGGTACAGGTGAGCCTGACCTCCTCTGGTACACCTGATGGACTCAAATCCTCATTGTCCCTGCTCTGCCACAGGCCAAGAAACCTAACCAACACACAAACATTATTCTGGTCATGTGGTTCTGATTTGATTATTTGATCTAGTAACGAATCAAAAAACTAACAACAAATGTTTCAGCTCACTTGTTTTTAAAAGGCAGGATGATGAGATGACGATCCAAGCCAAAGATCCCAAAGGACAGAAAGCCCTGACGCAATGAGAAATGTGTATAGAAGTGGTTACGCATCTTTTATTCAACAGCTCATGTTTCCACATTTAACATGCACATACTGTATCCCTTCACGCACACACACACACACACACACACACACACACACACAACAAAATGCTCGTTGCTACCTGTCCGTAGTTCGCCACAGCACAGAAGAACTGGAGTTCAAGATAGAGCCTTCCTGGATCTTTGTTGAACAGCCACCACAGACAGCTGGAAAGGTTCTAAGTACAACACAGAGACTTACACCGTCAGACAACAGCATGCATTTCTCCATAGAAACACGTACTGTCAAATTATTTTTTCCTGCTAATTACACAAACACTTACAGTGACCATGAAAGCACTGGAACTTTACACGTTGTTGTTTTAGTACAACAATGAAACACATCGTTTCAAATCCAAGTGAAAACAGATTGACAAAGCATTCTCACCGCTAACAAGCTCACAATCAGCAACAGACAGAGCAGAACGTGTCTGATTGTCTGGTTGTCCTCTGCTTGGGACGGAGGGCCAGGTGGGGGCAGGTCTAATGGCTGCTCAGAGGTGGAACAACTCTGCTGCTGCCCGTCACCCAGCACCCCACTGTAGCCTGGAGAAATAAAAGTTATTAATGTTACTATAAATAAATGTTCAAAATGTCTATAAGTTAAAAATGAGTTACCTGTGTTGTTTGTATGCTCCACCTGCGTGCTGGCTATCATATCAGGTAGAGTCTGGACAGGAGAAAAATTGTGGATGTCTGGCAACAAAGAAAGCATTTTCATGTGGATAATATAACACATGTAGATTACATCCATCCATTACTTCATAACTATAGAATAAACATAAATGAATAAACCAGCTACCTGAGTTGATGCTGCAGGCAGGTGAATTTGCCATCTGTGCCTGTTGCTCGTGTTGTTGTGAACCATCCTGACCACCAGGGGTCCTTAGTTCATCACTAATGCCCGTTACAGCAGCTCTGCTGAGGGCCTGGTAGCCTCTCTGTTCCCTGTCACCCTGGCTGAGACCCATCAGAGATATGGCGCCAAGAACCAGGCTGACTGCAAGTACCACTGCTGTGCTGATTATCTGACGGAGAAGAGAAGAAAAATAAAGATTTAAAAGAGTTTTGAGATACTGGAGCAGAGCAGAGGCCAGAGAAAGGATCTCATAAACAATGCAGAGTGAAAAACATAGTAAATGTTTTCTAACCTGAGCTCTGCCATAGAAGAAGGCAGAATCTATTGTATCAGTCCTTTCTCCTGATAGCAGAAGGCCCCCAACCATCAGGAAGGGAACACTGCACACGTACAAACACAAAGTATTCAATCCAAGCTAATTCCAAACATTTTTCATTGTCTACAAAATGCATTTGTAATTATTAACATAATGTTTATTATATTATATAAATATGAAGTCCCTAATCTCTTAGTGGAACTGCAACAATGGACGTTTGAGTTTTACATTCATGTGATGTGCAGTGAAAATCTGTTGCTTTGCTGACTTACCCCCAACCCAAAATCATGAAAATTCCTGGTCTCAGCCTCAGCAGATCATCTCTGTTAGTCAGAGCCAGACAGAGAGGGATTAACCCTGGAAAACACAACAAGGCACACACTGACTGTAAAGGATTGCATCAAATGTAGATTCATTTACAGATAAACTCACTTACCTGTCCAAATGTAGGTGCTGTATAAAGACCCGTAGAGTAGAGTAAAGGTGAGAACTTTGCCAATGAGATTATCATCTTGTTTCACCAAGAAGTTCCATAGGATCATACTGATACACACTAGGAACTGGAATTGGGTAGAAAAAGTATTGATCTGACATTATTAAATGTTGTTGTTACATATACATCACTATGTTGAGACTGGCATATTTTCCAACCATGTCTGTAACAATCAATAACAGTGATTCACATGTTGTAAAACTAGTTGTACAACTTTAAAAAAATAGTTTCAAAGTTCTGGTGGCCAAACGAATGTATGGAGAGACAACCCGAAGCCATAGCGCCTGCAGCTTTGGCTAACGCCGTTGCAGAGGCACAACAACACTGTGACTTGAGACTGACCTGAGCCAGGAAAAGATTTAAGGCAAAGAGGTGAGGTAGTCTGTTAAACTTCCTGCTGAGCAACATCACCACTATGGTCCACACCTGAGACAAGACACAGAAACATAGTGTTTTACTGCCGTTCTTGAGAACCACTACTGGTCTTACTCCAAACTACTTCTGCAGACATACTTACCAGTGCCACCAGACTGACGATGCTGATATTGAAACTAACGTTTTCAAGCTCTGTCACCAGGGGGGTTGGATCCATTAGAGGGATTGTTAATAACCAGGCCGACACATACATGATAGGCGCAGACAAAAATGTGCTGATTACCATCCCTGATGTTACCTGAGAAGAAAACAGACTCAAATTGAATCACACACACCACTTACTGAGAGTGTGAACTTGGGCTGGCTACAGCAGTGGAGGTAGTTTTACATAGAACACACTCTGCACTGTAGCTAACCTGGATTTGACAACGCAACTTTAACTAATGACTAAATACATATATTTGGGTTTATATGTATTATATGATTAGAAGAATACATTTTGGAAGCTATGGTGCATGAGAGATGTTAAATACTGAAAAAGATTGATCTTTTCTCTTTCTTTCTCGAGAGTAAGTAACCAAAGTATTTGTTCTTCAATCCATGATTCTGTATCTTAATTGTCATCTAATTCACAAAAAGGAATTGAAACATGTTTAAAATGTTCAGTGCAAACCAATAAAAAAAAAAAAAGCTGCTTAAAATAGGATTGGTGCGTCACCAGTCCTTACCACCTCTAGCTCCATGTTGTAGTGTCCAGCATAGATGGCAACACTAGGTGCAGTTGGAAAGACGCCGTACAGGAAGGCAAAGTTGGATAAACTAGTGTGGTTGACACTTGAGCTGTTCACTCCTACATCCAAAATATCCACCATGTCTTTGCAGACAAGTGGCATCACCAGGCTGGAAAAGGGACAAGGTAGAGAGAACATCAAAAAAATATCAAGAGGGACCAAAGATCTAAGCAGCTCTAGTTAATGAAGATCAGGCCGTGAAACACGGTCTAAATAATGACTAGAAACTCAGGTAGCTTTGGAGGAAAATGTGAGAGCTAGAAAACCAAGTAAAAGCCAGAGTATTTCAAGAACATCAAGTCCTGTGAGGTGTTTGTAGTGTACAGTAGTCCATAGCTACCAAAAGTGGTAAAAGGAAGGACAACTGGGTCATGGAGGCCTAACTCGCTAATGGGAGTGGAAAGCAAAGAGTAGCTTGTCTGGTATGATCCTGCAGAAGAGCTACTGCAGTACAAACTGGTCAAAAATGTAATGCTCATATGTCCACCAGGTGTCAGAAGGTGTGTATCTCAACTTTCTGCAGCCACAGAAAAATCACAGTGCCCATGCTGGATTTAAAGTTGTGGCTGATCTATGTACGCTCTCACATGTGTACGCACACCCACACTTACACATGCAAATTCAGTCCCTACTTACAGTTTCGCTGTGATGAGGAGTATCAATGCCACTCCAGTGTCTCTAGTTAGTTTTCTGAGCTGGCCAACCTGCCACAGAACAGTGACGTTATTTTCTTTGGATGTTTACACAGAGCAACAAAAGTAAAGGAAATTAAACTTAGGTAGAGAAGTTAATACATTACATTCAGTTAAACTTGCAGGTTTCACTATTAAACGAGAACACGAACAAAGCCAATCTCACCATGGTGAGGCCAAGATAAAATAAAGCAGCCCCTCCAAAAGAGTTGGCCAAACCATCTATAAACTCTGACAACACAGCAGGAATCTGCTGGCTGAGGGCAAAATGGGAGATGATTCCCACCATCACCATAAATACTATTGGGTTCTTCAATACCTGGAGAGGTGACATAAAGAGGCTTGAGAAATAGTGTTACACTTGTTGTGATTTGTTATTCACCATAAATACTAAATAGAGTACCTGTAGGACTACAACTCCCAGGATCCCAAGAGTGCTGTGCTGTGGATGGCTGGCCTGCCTCCACCTCTGCACCTCGCAAAGAGCGAAGCCGATGGGATTGAGGAGCATGAGTGAGATGGGGGCAACTAGATAGATGTACTGGAGGTATTCTGGATATGTACTCTGATACAAAGCGTCAACTAGAAAACAGAGACAGAGAACCAGAGATGCTCACTCTTTGTGTCTTACAAAGAGTGTTTCTTTACAACCGACAAATGGCGTCTTATCTCACCTATGGGGTATCCCAAGGCGAAGTCATTGCTCTGCGTAGCAAAGATGGCATACAGACCAGCCTTACTGTATCTGCTCTCTGGACTGGCCACCATCAGTGTCAGCACACATACCAGCACAAACACGGTCACCTACAAACAACAAGTCGTGTTTAGTTTAGGTTTTACTTGGCTTGCTTGAATTTACCTAAATTCGACCTACCTGTCTGCAATCACCGTAGACTGACACTGAGATAAAAAGGACACACACCTTGGCAACTAGGACACTCCAGAGGAAAGCCCAGATGACATGTCCAAAGTCCAACAGCACCATATTTTTAAAGAGAAGAGCTGGGAGAGCAAACTTAGACACAAAGTTCCCCAAACCCTTTGATTGGCTCTCTGTGATGATATCTGCCCTGGGGGTAAGAATAGGAGAAATACAGTAAAGTCAGCAGAAACTGAACATGCAGACTGAATGAAGACAAAACTGTAGGTCTGTTTAATTCCCACCCCAGAATAAATCATATAAATGTCAACTTTAGGTTCATCATTTTACATGTCTGTTTTAAAAAGAAGAGCCAGTTGCCCTTGAAAACACTGGAACAGATGTTGACTGCTGTGAAGTGATAAGGGAGAAAAATCAAAAATACATGAAAGCCATTTGTTAATAAAATGAAACCTTTGAAATAAAAGGTGTTTATTTTCTTTTTCCATTATAGTACAAAATTCTCCCCAAATATAGATTGACTGTCGAGCTGATGTAAGAAAGAAAACTTTATAGTTTTAAGGTTGAGATTTGGTGGTGGAAGCTTCATGCTCAGGTGTCATCATCCACTAGGACTGTGGAATTAGGCTGCACATTACCATGAATATGTTTCAATTGGGCTTTAAAAAGACTTTAAATCTTGTTTTGTACATCCGCTTACCTGCCAGCTATATAGCCACACAATATGATGCCAAAACACTCAAGAAGAGCTGGGAAAAGCCTGTCTATGGACATGTGAGGCCCACCACCTGAGGCCGCAAGGGTATTATGGGATATGTTCTTTCCATGGATCAACACATAGCTGTTGGCGATCTCCATGGTGATGATGGGACGAGGGTCAGAGTGGTCAGGTGATGTGGGGTATCAGGACTCTGACGTCGGGCAACGAGGAAAGGGAAAATACAGTCAGAGGCAAGAATGAGGGAAAAACTAAAACCATAAAGAGTAACTGTAAGACCAGCCTATTAAAATTACAAATGTCATCCCAAAGGAAGCCAATGTGCCTTGAACCCGTACTAACGCCTCTGTGCGTGAACATACGTTAGCTAAGTTAGCCCCTGAAGTCCACCTGCTTCATTCTTGGACAGATTTCCATAATCTTGAGGAAATCACAGCAGACTAAGACTAATGGTATGCTACGTTAGAGGCTAACTGTTTCCCCTGACCGCATCGTTGTCATCGCCAGCTGCGTGTTAGCGCTACTAGCAAGGTGCCAAGTAAAAAACACGAGAGAATAAACGTCACTTACCGTTAAACTGCGGTCGAAGCTAACAATACCTCCTATGTTCACCACGAAGAAATGATCGAAAACTGTGCGTTTACGACGTATCTTTCTTACCTTTTTTTACTCAGAAGAGCATCTCCGTGGTGCATGACATTCATTTGTTTAGCTACAGCCGATAACAAACCTCCGTTTTGCAGTTTTCATGACAGCTGCGTCTCTGAATCTGACAGCTGCACAGAACGGACCAAATGACAGATGCTTCAGCCAATCATCGCCAAGATACGCTTCGCGCTCGAACTGCGATTGGATGAAAACGTGATGCATGATGCTGCGTTCATGTGAAAAATGGTTAAATATTTGGACATTGAAGCTCGTTATACGTTTTACAGCAGAGTAAAACCTAAAAGGACGCTTATCAAATCCAAAATCAATCATTTATCAACACTTCCAGCCACTACCATGCTTACTTATGAGCCCTGCAGAACTAGGCCGTTTGGTTTCATCTTCTGATCTATTCCACGTCATCTTTTATGTTGTTGACAGCATGTTGTTGTCCACTCAGAACAAAGAGTGGTCTTGTTTGATCAAGGAAACAAATCACCATTTTTCATTTCAAAGGTCCATTAACAGATTAGCATGAGAATCACGAGTCCTGCATTTTTTCCACTACTTTATCTTACTAAAAAATATGAATCAGTAACAACAGTATAATATGTAACTAATGCAGGTTGTCTGGATCTGAATTTGAAACCATATACACTCTAATAAATCCAGATTTCATCCCAGGTAGAGAACGAAAAACGTCTTGAAGCATTTTATTTATTGATGGAAATATGTTTTCTTCTCTATGATTGTCTCCAAGAAAACAGGTGATAATGTACAAAAGCATTCAACACTGTGCTGGGTGAAGCAAAAACATAATACTGCACAGTTCTGAAACATAACTTAAAACAACAGTCTATCAATACCACTTGAATAAATCATATAGATACATACATGGATCCATCATAATAAATCAAGGCAGCTTCTAACGAAAACAGCTAAATGCTGCCATAAAGCAACAAAATGTCCTTTAAAACATCCCAATCATAAACACCGCATGCTCACGTCACTTTCAACAATCTAATTATCGTACCGTTCAGTGGTTCTAGCAGAGACACACAGATGTAAATACGTGTACTAAAAAGAGGCACATGTGGCTTTGGCAAACTAGGCACCCACATTTCTCCTGTACTAATCTTTTGGCAGCATTGCTAGGAGGTTGTGCCCATTTTTAGTTTGGTTCCTTGTCTGTGTATATGTGTGAAGCTGTACTTATGATACTTTGCTATGCCAAAAAAGGAAATATGATAATCAGTCCTATTTTTCCCCATTTACATCAACAGAGGTGATTCAATCCAGCTGAACAAACATACATTACATACATAAATTAAGGCACAACAGGCAGATTCCCTTAACTGCTTTAAGCAGCCTTAAAGTACAGTCCTGAATTGAAAAAGGCCTGAGGGAAACACTGGTATAAAAACAGAGAAATAGGTCTTCAGCACACCGGGGAAGCAGACTGGTTGCATAATAAGCCCAGTGCTGTTGCTGCATGACAACTCTGAGATTCCAAAGTTGACAATAATATCACCATATCATTTTTACGTAAAGCTGTCTGTGGTGCGTAAACACAGTGACAGTGTCAACTTCCAAAGGCTACATTATTTTCCATCAATCTTTTTTTCTAAAAGTGCAGGCTGGTTGATAAAATATAATATCTAGCAAGCAAAGAATGGAATGAATTAACCACTGTAAGCAAACAATAAAAAAGAAATGGAATAAATTCAACATGGGAGAAATTATGTGAAAATACCTATTCATAGGAGATTTATGATTCAAACCAACCAGACCAACATAGCCCTTTAAAAAATTTAGCTTTCCAGTCGCAGCATAGTTGTAAACCTGGAAAACAAACATTTTTCCTGGTGCCTAAAGAAGAACAAGTTTAATTTACTTTTAGTATGAACAAAATGTACCAGAGTAGAAACAGACCATTACTTGGTCGGTCGTACTCAGGTCCATTTTACATATTTCAGTCCATACAAAAACAAAATGCTGAATGAGGAGCAGGAAAATGCAGGAAGGGAAACAGAGAGGGTAGTTTAAGGTGCTGTGATGGCTGCTACCTCTTCTTCACCTGGGTATAGGAGGAAGAGGAGGGGCTCCTCTCTCCTTTTTGCCAGAACCTGCAATGAAGCACATAAACAGTGTTTTAGGGTTTTCATTCGTTCTCTACAGCTAATGGAACTCTGGTCCACAAGGTGGCACTGTATTCTAGTCCAGCTGGCCCGTGGTTCTCCTTCAGGAAGAGGCATCCTTGTGCTGGAGAGCTGCAGCCCTGCTTTTTTTCCAGTCATCCCTGCACTTACAGCTTCTGCTTGGCAGGACAAACCCAATCCCAGTAATTAGCACAGAGAAGGGCAGAGATACTTGGAAAAGAAGCAGGGCTGCAGCTCTCTAGAAGCAGGGTAGTCTTCCCCTGCTCCTAGTTGCTGCATCTCAGAAATGATATTAGATTCATCTGATGACAATAATTTGTAAATGCTTAATGATTCTGAGGAAAATAAAAAAACTATTCTGTCAATCTTTACACATTTCTCAGATATGAGAGAGGGAGCATGCATTGTCCAACCACAATGTATCAACTATAAGTGTTGTCACAAGTTGACGAGAAGACGTGTGAAGAAAAACCGCAGACTCTTGTTAAAGGCTTGGTTTTTAATGAAAACTTTTAAAAGGCCACTGCACAAACATGACACTGGTCAAACTGAAAAAAAGATTTCATCTTAGTTCCTGAAAAAACAACTGCTGGTTTTACCCTACACTGATACAAGAAATGTTAATGTTTCCAAACTGTATGTGCATGACTGTGACTGACCTTTGCCATCAGTCTTATGAATCTTGCTGGGGTAGGTCTTCTGGGAGTGCACGTAGGGCTCAGGTGGAGGAAGATCTGACAAAGGATGAAAAGTGAACCGGCACTCCCACTCATCTGGTAATGCAGAGAAATCAAGAATTGAACAGTCAGTGTTATGGAGACAGAGCACCCATAATATAAGGACAAGTGGTCATATGCTGTAGCTACAAACAATGAGCCAGTCACAGATAAGAGTCGTGTAGTTTAAGAGGACATGACTGTCCTCTCCTTTAGAAATAAAAACAACACAAACCAACGTCAGTGGGTTTCTCTGTCATAGCTGAACACAGAGGAACTCATGTGGTAAAAACAACAGTTGAGGGCAACGAGTGCTTTGAAAAGACTGTTAATCTTCTATGGATGATTCCACAGGGTTTATAAACCTGCTACTCATACCAGACTTGAGAAAGCCCTCTGGAATGGAAGGGTGAAAAATCGTCTATGAACTAAAACAAGTCCAGTTGCTTTTTTGAGATAACCATGACCTGACAACCTTCACAGATATTCTATGAGAAGACCAAAACACACAGATTTAATATCTGAATATTGTGCCTTGTCAGTGTTACAACTTAGTCTTCACTGGTGAGACACTTTATTTTCACTTTTCTTTTTCATCTCGACATTTGCTTTATGTTCGGTCTGCTCTCCGTTACTCTCACATGTTCTATTATAATAAAAAAATAAATCAGTCTAACACTGTCATGGATCTACCCACCCTGTATCTGATTATGATGAGAGTTTTGGAAGCCGTTGCCCATTGGTGGCAGTGGGGGAAGAGGAGCTCCTGTCCCTGGCCTGTCTGGAGGGAGGGGAGGTCTACCAGGTCCACCACGAGGGGGCTCTTGGCCTGGCCGACCAATCGGAGAAGGAGCTGGTGCTGACCTCACACTGCCCCCGCCCACGTTGCGATTTGAGGGAGGAGGTGGAGGAAGAGGGCCTTTGGAGGTAAAAATAAAAAGCAAAGAGTTATCTGTTGGTATATAACAGAAAGCACACACTGTATCTTAAACACTTTAATCCTTTGCATGTAGCAGTAATTTATCTTTTTATTGACTTATCTTTTTTTTGTATTTGTCTGATTACCTGAGCGCCCTGTGGACGGGGTTCTTACAAATGATGGTGGTCTCTCATTTGGTGGAGGAGGTAGGGGTCCGGTCCGGCTATGTGGCGGAGCAGGACTTTGGCTGTCAAAGAGAAACTGAAATTTAATTGCTGGATAATTTACAATCATCTGTAGTAGAAATAACCATGAAGCAGACAAGAAGAAGTCAAGTAAATTTTTAGTTAAGTCACCATGCAAATTACTGCAAATGAAGGGTTTGAGCATGGGTACATGCCTAATAAAAGTACTCCACTACAAGAAATACTGCCTTATTTCTCAACTCAAGTTTAGGTACTTTGTAAGTATATTGAACCTGCTAGTGCCTAAAGCTATAAAGTACTTGTAGTAGAGTAGAGGTAAAAGTAGCATTAATCAGAAATACTTTAGTAAAGTACAAAATATGGAATGTAATACTGTACGAGGGAGGTCAAACATCACTCGACACAACTGGTAAATTCATTGAGCAAGATAATAATAAAAAATACTGCATTGACTGCGTGCAGTGTCATCGGTAATACACATAAGATAATATACACAAATACACATTACATATAGAAACAGTAATACAGTAATAAGCAGTAAAAAGCAGTGTCTGTCCAAACAACTTGAGTTTTTAGAGGGAAGCAACATAAAGACGGTTGCATGATATGAACTGCCACTAGATTTGAATCAATGCAAATGTTGACTCAGTCACCAAAGTAGATTTAACTATTGAGAACATTATCTCAGTGTCTGACACCTAATAGGAAACACTGTGTACACGCCGGGTTCTAATGCCACTCATTCATTCACACTTAACAAAAGCAGATTTCAGGCCATTACGGATAAAACCGTCCCAGTACCTGCTGAGTGAAGTGTTCCTTTGGGGTAGACGAGGTGTGTTGTGATCATCCCCTCCAGCGGGTGTGGGTGGAAGAGGAGGTCGCCCTGACGGGAGAGGGGGAGCACCCCCACCAGGAGAAGGACGAGAAGATGAAGAAGAAGGGGCGGACGAAGGTTTAGAGTTGAAAGAGGGGGGAGGAGGCGGCATGTCACGGGGGATTGATGGTCTATGACCTCCCATTGGTGGTGGTGGAGGTCGGTCATCAGGGAGTGGGGGTCTCCCCCCAGGGGCTGGTGGCGGTGGATGGCGATCATCAAGAAACGAGGGTCTACCTCCAGGAACTGGTGGTGGTGGGAGGCGGTCATCAAAAAGTGGAGGCCTGCCTCCAGGTAATGGTGGTGGGGGACGATCATCAGGAAGTGGGGGTCTACCTCCAAGAGCTTGTGGTAAAGGAGGTCGACTGCTGTTTGGGGGTGGAGGAGGAGGTGTGGAGAAGCCTGGCCTTTGCCCAGGAGAGGATCCCCCTGGTGGAGGAGGGAGACCTCCATGTCTCCCTGGTGATCCAGACGCTGGACTGGGTCTGGGTCCTCCAGGAAGTGACGGTGGAGGTGGGCCCCCGCGTGATGGTAAGTTGTGAGCTGGTCGAGGTGTGTTGGGTACAGGAGGGGGGAAACTTCCTGAACTGTCTTGTCTTGATGAAAAATTTGGACGTCCCTTGGGAAGATCTGGGACATTGCTGCGGAAACTAGGGGGGGCTCCTGGGAGTTTAGGTGGGCCAGTGGGACTGCCACCACTGAAAGGGCTAGGGCCACTAGAGCGTCCTCCTGGGGGTAACATAGGTCCTCGGCTGGGTCCCGAATCTAGCGGATAAAAAAGGCAAAGTTAACCATGTTAAGAGGTTCTACTAGCTGTGTTGTTTTTTAATTATTATCTTCTTATCACATTTAATATTTATCTTTTACCAGTGGTGTCTCTGTTTCCTGCAGACCTCAGTTTAGGCATTCCTCCGGCAAACAGGCCTCCTAATCCAGCAGGAGCCCCTCCACCAAAACCTCCTCCACCACCTCCACCTCCTCCTCCTCCTCCCCCTCCACCACCACCACCTCCTCCTCCTCCTCCTCCTCCTCCTCCTCCTCCTCCTTTAGGCTCTAAGAAAATAAACAAAAATATTTAATTCATTTTTTTAACAGTTTAAAGATGTGATGTGTGTATTCAGGCCAGTGGAGCTACTGAAGAGCTCTAGACTTACTCGAGTCGAGTATGGGTCCACTGCGATCACTGGTAACAGTTTTCTTTAGTTTTGCGCCTTTACCAATGTCAGACAGCAGAGCGTTCCTTCCATGCTGCTCTGATCGGCTTAGATTAGGCTTTTCTGTGTTAGCCTGGCCAACAAAAACACACACAAGGAGAAGATGAGACAATAACAATAGGTCCACAAGATGTCACTGCTAAGCTCGGTCAAGTGGACAGAGCAGCTGATCTGACTGGATGGACAGAGAGACTGACTTACAAGAGCAAAGGTAGGGGGTGGGGGAGGCGCAGGGGGTGGTGGCGGCGGGACTGGCATCTTTCTCTCTCCACTTCACTGTATCTCTACTGGACGCCGCACCCTGAAGGAGAGATCCGACACATACGCACACAAAACAACAAAACAAAAAATACAGAAGATATTTTAGTGGCTGAAGTCCTCGAACTGTGAAGTTGGCCCCTTAATGCAAGAACGATAAGGTTATGGAAAAACATTTAAAGCATTTCTTAGTTCTAAATGTGGAGCAAGAACAAAACCAAGTTGTTTCCCTACAAAACAGACATTTCATGCAAAACCTTTACCCTCCCCGGAGACACACAGCTGCAGTTGTTGTACTGTTCAAATCATGTTTAGCTCATAGCTCGGCGCAGTTGTAGTAACTGGCTGAAGGAACCAGCTGGAGGCTGAAGCCAGCATGAAAACTGCCGCTCCTCTGTCACAGATGATGTGTCCTCGGTCTGATGACACTCGATTGAGAAAATGCTATTATCATTGTTATTTTCATGCACAAAACTGGGTCTGTTAAGTTAATAAGATGTTTGACTAAAACAAATCTTTGCAGGGAGTGGTCCACAGACAGTCACCATAACTTGAGCAGAAAAGATATAAGGGTTACAATATCAGATAAAACAGGTAACTCCAGATACAGCATCAGGTCACACAGAATATTTAATCCAGCAACAGCTTAAGTTTAAATTCCCTAAAAGATGGCGTCAAAACATGCTGAAAGCTCGAGTCTAACTGCACAAGAACAGACACTCATGTGCATGAGTGCAATGTGCGGAACAGGAAAGACGGCAGGTTTCTGTTCTGCGCTAATACCACTGGGAATTCGATGGTTTTTTAAATTGTTACAGCTGAACTAAGCTCATGTAAAATACTGTGGACCAAATAATAATGAATATTAAAAGAGAAGAACCTCAATCGAGGTACACAGTGCACCCCTTTTCCTGCACGTCTCCATTTCCAATGACTCACACGGCTGTCAGTACTTTCTGTGACAATGATATTAAATATCTAGTGAAAATTGAGAAAAGAGTCGGATCATAGTGCAGTTGATATATTTCTGTAGCTTTTGGTGCTACCTCTATTAATATGATGAAACCAAAGGCTTCGAGGGCTTCAGCATCGATGACTGTAACAGATACAGAAACACTTGCATGCTTACCCACTGTCACGCGTAACGGTTATCGACTCTATCCTGTAAATCAGGTTACTTCTGCGACAGTATCCGAGCACGAAGATCATAGATGTTAGGTCCAACAAAAAGGAAGTTACACACACGTTTTATACAGCCGCATGCTACAGATTCTCATTCACACAAACATCCGACACATTTAGTTTCACACCAGATACCTGCTTGTTTTTACTCACATAAATGCTCACACAGCTCGGGCTTTCACTTTATTTTAAGTCACGTACAATCAGACCATGCTCTAGGGGCCTCTTACTTCCTGTATGCTGCTGACAAAAAGGAAGTCACCATGCGGCTCCAGTACCGCAGTCATCCGGTTGCCAGGATGATGATACCTCTACATCTGAGCTTCACATCATTTTGACCTCCGCTCTCTCTCGCTTTCTTTTTCTCAGCCTCCCTGCATGTGTTATTCACCTGTATTCTTCTTCCCTCCTCCTTTAACTGGCTCTCTTGATTTACTCGCTCCAACGCGATGTTCGCCCTGTCATCATTTATTTGCCTCTACCTGTGCTCTAAGATCTATTCTCCACTGTTTCAGAGTGGTCAGAAGTTCACACTCTGTCTCTGTAGTTCTGTAAAGGTAGAACCAACATGAAGAGGTTCACCACCAGGAGTGAAAAAGCCCTTATAGCACCATACAAAATTAAGCCCAGAGCGACAGCCAGGCACAAACAGTGCAGCACACATGCCACAGTATCAGGAGCTTTTTCATTGGAGGAAGTATGTGTGATCTCTGATGTGGCAACATAAAAACACAATATATGGAAGATATCTAATATCGACGGAAACTTAATTCTGTGATTCACACATTGCACACTTCTCAGGTCGAGAACAGCTGGAGCATATAAATCCATCCATCCATGTGTTCTGACGGTACTAAAAATATCAACAGACAAATAGAAACTTTGATTTGAAATCCGTGGTTTGACAGAATTAACATGTGATATGATCATTTAATTTGTAAAATGCTCCTTGTAAGTCGCTTTGGATAAAGCGTCTGCCAAGCAAAGCAAAGTGAGTTGAAAATCAAGATATATTCTCAGCAAGTCAACTGAAGGTTTCTTTTCTGTGTGAGATGAAGCATTATTGCATAAAGCAAAGCACAAAGCAAGAAACAGTTGTTCAGCTGAAAAGAAAAAATGTCAGTAAGCAAAAGGTGCGGGTAGATTTAAAGCCAAACGAACATGTGCTCGTTTCCACTAAGATCTATCTGCAGGCCTATGAGAATGAGTTGATTTCCTCTTTTTGGGGAGACATAACGACTAATTCTCATTTCCTGGAAGAGTGATGAAATTAAATGACAACAGTCAGTGTGAGAGCAGCAGATGATCTCAGGCAGGATGACTGACCCACTCATGGAAATCTGAACCGTCTACTTCGAGTCACACCAAAACCTAAGACATGGAAACAACAAAACTAAATCCATTTATGAGCTGCCACAGCAGCAGTTAATGAAAGACTCCATACTGAAGAAGCTCCGAGTCACTTCACAATGACATCAACTTCCGCCATAGTAAACAGGCCTGTGTGTTGAAATTTAAAATGCTCAACACCACTCCTCTCTCTCTCTATCTTGTAGCCTAATATTAGTCAAGCAGTCACAATGGCTTCTTTGACAGACGGAGAAGATGTTTAGAGGCAGAGAGAGAGACGCATTAAAGGTTCCAGGGTGTGGATACTTCACTTACACACACACACACACAGTGATTCATCCTGCTACTGAGCCTCCTGTGCCCCAAAACCTCAATTTTTACACTTACTATATACTAAATACTTGCATGCATACATGCAAAATGCTCCCTTTTTGACCATACGTCTATTTGGCCAGTTTCTGTGGTGGAGACTGAAAAGCAGACCGTTCATAAAGTCCTGACGAAGCTTCAGAAACATCTCATTTTACATCAGTGTGCAAGTTAAGCACAAAAACATAAAAATACCTGAGTGAGACTAAAACGCACTCGGTTCCTGAATGAACTCATCTTAAGTCTTTTTAAACTGTGGTTCAAAGTACAAGCCCGTTGTGGTTTTAACAAGGGTCAAGGTGGGTGGGTGCGTGGGTGGGTGGGTGGGTGTGGGTATGTCATTACGAGGAAGCCTCTAATTACTTCTCACTCAATTCCGCCCAACCTCTCAAACATCTAAACAGTGAAGGTCAGTGCTGCTGTGGAGGAGCAGACACCATCGGCACCTATCACCACTCACATGTAAGAACACAAAATGATTTTCAACACGGGCAGCAGCCCAGCGTAGTCATTAATGTGTCAGGAACCGTGCTGAGTGGCTAAGCTAACATCCTGTGGTGCGTTCGCTTGCACTCACAAGTGAAGAGCAGCTGTATCTGGCAACAGATGTGGTTCTACCGCTCTTGTTTTAGACTTCGACTCGGCGCGGTCATTTTACCCTGTGAACATTCTTCAAATAAAGAATTAAATGCAGAAGACGCTCACGAAAGAAGCGTTAGCAGATGAACTGAAGGATTTTCATTTCTCTCGGTGCATGTGCTGCATTTTAGCAGACTAGAAGAGGTTCCCGAATACCTGCACTGTACTAATCCTTCTAAAAGTCCTCAGTTCTCCAGCCAGGCAGATCAAATCCCTGAGCACCTTTACCATTTTTGTTAGTTTTGCTTAATCGTACAACCCACTTCCTACAAATAGCACAACAATGCCAGTTCCTTCACTCCGTCTTTCACCCTTTTATGCTATTCAGAATTCTTTACCAAATGTTTTTAGCAGGAAATTAATTCGGGTCGGTTGCAGGGACAGTCCTCACATCTGTTTAGCTCGAGCACATTTCTACAACTCGACACGGAGAGAAATATCAGCTGATGTACTCACTCAATCTGTGTCCATAGGAGAATCAGCAGTACGTTGAGAAGACAGTAGAAAAAGCACCTTAGTTCATTCCTCATAAAAATGCAAAATTTGAACAGCAGCCACATACAGCTGTAAACAGAGAAAAGCAGAAGATTAGCTGCAGCTGGAACTCCTAAAAATCATTTCTGCACCGAGTAGAACTTCTTGATTCCTCTTCCTCAAACTCACATTACACATTCAGAGAAGTCCCATAAGGTAACACTCATGAACATTATATACAGAACACACCACTTCCTCTTTCTCAGTTCTTGACATGGGGGAGGGGGGGGGTTGAGCTGAGCTTCCCACTCAGGCTTGGGATAAAATAAAGTCTGCAACAATGCGATGCCAACCTAAGAAATATACAGGTGGCCAATAAAAAGCAAAAGTAGAATGCATCCAGAGAGTGTACTCATCCGTTAAATCTGCATCATACACCGGTTTGATTCTATTCTCTCACATATCCAGTCCAGACACCTGACCCTCAGAGCAAAGCCCCACGGCTGTCCGCTTCATTTCAACCTAATCTAAATCAAGGTAGTACTATTTGTGGAAATTGTGATTTTTAATCATTGCACCGCCTCCGATTAGTTCCAGAGTATTTCTGGAATCGGAGGACCACAGTGTGAAAAACACACCATCTGCTCAACAGTCGGTGACGCCTGACGTGTTTGATGCACAGTGGTGTTATTGGTGAGTAACTGCACACTACTTCCTGTGCGTGTGTCCTGGGAACACAATGAAAAGATAATCCCATGAAAAGTGTGAAACATCAGAATAGATGAGTGACTGCTCACACCAGCTGATGAAGACACTGAGTGTGCACTGACGACCGCAAGGGAGACGTAAACTGACTAGGCAGAAGTAGCAGAGCAAACACTGAGACAAACAGGACACGATTTTACTCTAAGTGCTTTCTGCAAACACAGGAGGATTTCACCTTCAGAGTATGAAGAGAAACAGACCAGCACAGGCGAACCTCTTCCTGTGCTGCCTTATTTAACTGAAAGTGAATTCATTCCGGCGCTCTGCGGTGCTGGACGAAAGGGTTAGCACATCCCCACAGCAGCCGCTTCCTGTGCTCCCCGTGTCACACTTCCTGCCTCACAACACAGTCAGCAGCGGCGTGCCAACCCACCATTGGCTCTACTTCAATGCTCTCCCCCTCGTCTCCGCTTTCAGTCAACTGCAGCTCCAGAGACGCGCTGGCTTTCTTCTCTGCGCTCAGCTGTTTTTCTTTACCAGGCCTCGCTCTGCATAGAGGTGGGGGATATGTGTCTCTGGTTCAGTTAACCATAAAAAAGACCAGTGTGCCCCACACAGGCTGCTGGAGCTACCTAAAGTTAAATAAACAGACAGAACTGACCCAAAAGCCCATGTGCAGCAGAAAATTACTCACTCCACATGTAAAGCTAAAGGAGCCTTTTCATCACTGCAGATACCAGAACTGATACCGGCACACTTTAAAAACATATTTCCTTAATCGCTTATTATATCTTACAGTTGCAGAAAAGAGGGAAGCCAGGGTTAAGTTGCGTGTCCTCAATCGATTTAGACACTGCTGATGCAGCAATGCATGAAATTAACTTTTAATGCCTGCGCCACCGTGACATGCTTTCCCTGCACAACTTTACATCATGTTGTTTGTTTTTTGATTGTATCATGAACAATTCAGGATTCAACTACATGCAGCAGGTTGGGAGAAGTGTGTTCCCGCGTCAGTTCCTTACACACAAGAACACAGACAGAGCCGCAGTTGCTGAAAGTGATGGGCAGTGCTATTAGGTTGCGGAGTCACGGAAAAACTTGTCAATAAAGCTCATTATACAAATGATTCAGGCAGCTCTAGCAGCTTCCCATTTAATCATCAGACAACAGATGAAAGGCTTCAACGCAAGACGGCTGTGGGTAAAACAAAGTCTGAGGCGAGATCCATCACTTCGCTGAATAACTCACTGAGATGTCTTTTCTAGAAGAGAAGATGCTGATCTCATAGGTTTCCAGTTAAGGTTTTATCCACATTAATCAGGCAAACTATAAATTAAACACTGGATTCCGGTTTGTGCCCATAATGGTTTTCATTTATGGATCAACCCGTTTCCTCAGCAGCCACCGTTGCTGATCATATAGCTGATTCATAGCAGCAATGTTGACTCAACAATCAGTATTTCTAGCTCTACCGTACATTATGAGATTAAAGACAGATGCATCAGTCATCCACTGTGGGGCCTAATGATAAATTCCCACAGTTAAAACATCAGCAAACAAAGCTTCACCAAAGTGGTATTTCAAAGCAGTTGCATTGCACTGTGCTGTATTTGTAATGCTAGAAACCCTCTGGACAGTATTTTACCGTTGCCGAGATCCGTCTCACTCTTTTAAGGATTTCCGCTTTGTTACCCGCCGATATCACGAGCAGCGTCGGGTTCAAATTCACGTTTTCAAGTGTGAAAACAACAAACACAGACATTAGATTCATTCAATTAAACAACGAAGAAAGAGAATATAGATCCACTGACACACACACACATCCTTTATGTTGCAGTCACATGAACATTAGTGCTGCTCGCCTGCGGGCCACTCACTCACTTCAGATGCTTTGTGATCACACATCACACCACATATGACTCACACTGCAGAGATGACATTCAAATGCTTCCACCGCGTGAACACTAATTCTGAAATGTCCTAAACTGCCATTATTTTATATAGACGTATTGAATGGATACCCACGATATAAGGGAGCTGCTTCGATAATATCCCACTGACTCTAATAATGTGGTGGTGCCACCGATGGAGTTTCCCCCACTTTATGTGATTCATCTTCATACTGTGCTTTAACTGTGCTGCATTGAGAACACATGGGGCACATGGTCATGGGTTTTGGCTTGGAGTGTTGGATGGACAGAGCGATGTCAGGGTCACATGTTTCCATGTTTCACACAGGAAGCAGAGCTGTGCACAAAGACTGCGCAGTGTTGCATTCTGTTTCCACTACTGCTCACGCTAAACACATGCACATGCTGCACTCACACTGCAAAATAGGAGCAACTAGCGACACAGCAGCTCTTTTCATCATATCTGTTCATCTCTGCACACACACAGGCTCTTTCAAAGCTCTGAATTTATTTCAGGAGACATTTACCGTTTATAAATGAAAGAGACACAGCAGAGATTTATCCAGGCCCACACTTCCCCACCAATTCTGGCTCCTGCGCTCCTTAGGAATGCCGAGAACTCAGAGCTACACCGAGTTAAAACTAGTTCAATGACAAAGCGGCATGAATGTGAACACGACCAGAGTCAACGTGGGCTCATAATCAAGCCTGGTGTTCGCCACGCTGTGACCAAAACCTGCAAACACATTTTCAAGCTTCGACGAAATCGTAACACAAACTGAATCCAAGAGTTGCTAAACAGGCTGTGCACAGTGCTGCTGCTCCTCCTGGGTGACAGCAAGCCCAAAAAAACAACAGAATGAACTGAAACTGACGAAGTAGCCTGATGAAGAACGTCACGTTGTCACCACAGGGTTTCAAAATGGAGTTTGAACGGTCAGAGCTAAGGTTAAAAACTTCACAAAAAGTGACCAACAACACGTTTCCATTCGTTTAGCAGGTATTTGGACACTCGTGCTTCCAGGGAAGCAGCCATTAACTCCACTTTTACATGGTTAGAACTGCATGTTTGTTGTCGGGCTCTTAATGGGTGATGCAGTCCTACAGTCACACATTTTAAATCAGCGCGTGCAGTCAGGACAGCAGCCCCCAGCACCCTGGAAAACATGATCAAGTGCTTTGAACTGCTCTCAGGTTAAAGGCACTGTGTGCTGGAAGTGCAGTCCATTTCCTATTTATTAATAAATGACTTTAGGACCGTTTGACTTTTAGGAGTCAGCAGCAATAACATCATCTTGTCTGGCGGCTGCTTGAACAAGGCTCAGTTAGCTTTTGACAGAAAACACACTTTTCCACTTGCATGAGTGTGAAGCTGATGCAGAGACGTACTGAAAACTGTCACCTCACTGAATTAAAGAGGAACGTGAATATAAAAGGTGCTGCGCTCACTTTGGTGTGAACATGGCGTCGCACACGCAGCATTCAGTTACATGCATCGATTCAGGCATGAATTTAACTGTGTCTGCTCCTTCATGACTGCGGGTTCTAATTATTATACAGCACGCCGTCTTATTTCTTTTGGGACACGTATGTTTATCCTGTAGATCAGTCGACTTGTTAGCAAAAGGAGAAGTACTCCTAACATGCAGAGCTGTACATTTACACGACTCAACAAAAGCTGCACAGCTTTAATTCAAATAGAAGTTAGTGGCTTGGTTTCAGCTACCAGTCTGATCAGAGGTGAGAAGGTGACTGGACCGTCCATCAGACTAGTGTCACGTCCACATGTTTGCACTGAACTCCTGCATTCAAAACAAAGCGGTCTCTATAAACTAAATGTTTACAGAAGTAGCTGAGCCTCACAGTCAGTGTGTGGCGGTGGAAGTCAAACAGGATTCTCACACACAAACACAAACACACACACGCACGCACGCACACACGCGCGCGCGCACACACACACACACACACACACACACACACACACACACACACACACACACACACACACACACACACACACACACACCTTTTCCTTCTCTGCCTTCATGCCTGATAATGCTGTGGATGATCAGCTGGGGTTCCTGCATGCATCCATCCTCCTGTGGCCCCTGATCCCTACAAATCTGCAGGGTAACAAAACCCAAACCTGTGAGAACGGTGGAGTCCTTTCCTGCAGCTCTCTGGCATGTACACAACTCAGACACATGCCTGACGTTCAGCTTGACTGCAGGACGTGCGGGAACACTTTCCTCTAGAACAGTTAGCACAAAGCTGTGCGTGAGAGAAAGCACAAAGCTCGTTTCATGCACCATCGCTGCTAGAATCATTCCCAGCTGCTTTCTGGAGGATGACAACTTTCTTTCCTGCTTGCAAACCTAACTCAGGTCTCACGGTTTCCGCTTCACCTCAGATATTTCCCCCCCACACACACACACACACAGAGCTTAGGATGGTGTTTGCGTAACGTACCTCGGTAAAGACGAAAAGCTGTGCGCGCTTCCTAATCTTCCATCGACAGGCAAAGCGCTGCGGCTGCTTCTGAAGTGTGCGCAGGAGCGAGTGGCAGGAGCGCAGGCCGCGCAGCGCAGAGCCGCGCACACGCCGGGTGCCGCCAACGGGGGGAGGGGGGGGGGTGTTTCAGCGTATGAGAAAACACACCGGCCACTCTCTATGTGATGTTACTGCACCCCCCTCTGTTGCTAAAAGTGGGACTTTGTCCTAATAGAAACGTCAGCTCCAAAAGAAATGATGTTCAGACAAACAGCGTCTGTAATTTATAGGTGAAAGATCAGTTCAATATTAAACTAGATTAGTGTCACAATATACTTTCATATTTAGAAAAATCCACCTTTTAATACATTCTTTCTATCATAGTGTGACAAATGCCTGCATATATCAAATTCACCCCTTTCTTTGTGTTTAAAATGTACCTTCTTTTCACAGTGAATGTTAACTCTATATAATTGAGGACAAATACCCTAATTGTTTATCTGAGCAATAGTCACTAAAGGACATTATTATCCACTGTTAAACACAGTTAGTAACAGATTCTAGTTCCCAAATAAAAACCGTCATTCAGCTGAAAGTGAAGTGCACATGTGCAGACTGTCCTTTGTGTTTCCTGTTGTCTGTATCGTTGTTGTCCTCGGGTGACTTCTTCCTCCTCTTCTTCCTCGTCTGCTTGACGGCACTCAGCGTACACACGGCTCTAGCTTCGGCTGGTGCAGCTGTGCCGGCTGGGTCTCTTATCCGGGGTTTTAGCTGTGATGCAATGTTTCCAGATGTGGAACAACAGGAGAAAAAAATCTGGATAAGTCCTTGTCTGAAGAACAGCGGCGATTTCCTCCCAACAAAAACATGTTGTAATGTGAGAGAACCATGTTAATCATGTGAATGTGAGACACGTCGCTCTTTTTTATCACATTCATTCAGTTCCGTTCATTTGACAGATGGGCACATTTTTTAACAAAATACTTTTCTCTGAACGCACCGCGTTAGTAATACATGTGAAAATAGTCATATTTTCGTGATATTCAGTTGTGAAACACGTGTCGCAGTTTCCATATTTCCTAACATCTCAGAGAGCTCGTCTGGCTGAAGAAGTCCTTCATCCAAGCATAGTTTTTTAGTGAGCTCAGCTATGGTGGACAGGCATGCTGGACGACTCAGTTGCGCTGGACAGAAACTTCAGTCTCGGCCTCCACCTAGAAATATGCAGGAATAGGACACGGGCGCCCCCTGGTGGAATAATATTAATACAACATACAGCAACAGTCTATCTGTCGCTGTATGTTGTAGAAGCAGTTATTGTTTAAATGCCAGTAAAAATATATAATTCTTACACATATGGACTGCTTTAACATCTTAGAATTTCTTTTATGGTGATATCTGGGTGTATTGCTGATACAATGGCTTTAAAAAAGAGAGACAAACATTCATTTTTTCATTTTTATTACTAATATTTAAACTTAATTAAAATTCAAAAACTCAAGCAATTATATACAGGCTGCCTTTCTATGCTGGATGGAACATAAATACAAATATTCTGAGAGTGATTAACTGCATATGTTGCAAAGCAGAACAGTTTCACACAAATGTTTACAGACAGAAGAAGAGAGTCTGCATTATCTAAACCAGGGGTAGGCAAGTTCGGTCCTAGAGAGCCGCAGCCCTGCTTGTTTTCCAACCCTCCAGCTGTTAACCAAGAGCAGGAACTGCTGATTACCTGGATCAGGTGTGTTCAGCCAGTCAGAGGCTGTAAGTGCAGAGATGGTTGGAAAACAAGCAGGACTGCGGCTCCCTAGGACCGAACTCGCCTACCCCTGATCTAAACTAACTTGTCTAATGATTTTTAAAGTGCTTTCCTCTCAGAAACACAGCACCTGTATGATCCTGATGCTACATTTCTATCTAACAGATGTAAAAGAAAATCCTCAGCGGCTGAAAGTAGTAGCGGACGACGCTGATTGGCTGCTCAGATGCTCCTGGTGGACAGACACTGGTTGACCACCTCTAGTAGCGAGGAGTTCTCGAGAGCTGCTGCCACTCTCTCTTTGTCTGCCAGCTGCTTGTTCACTGCACACATGACAACGTAGAGTAAATCACAGAATTGTGGAAAGAAGCAGGCGTACAACAACGAGGCCTCCTGTCTGCTGTGTTTGTGTGAGATTTCTCTACCTGCTTCTTCTGAGGCGTGAGTCCCCGGAGTGATGTGGACGTCAATCTGAATGGAAACAGGTTTAAGATGTTGCTCACATTAACAAACAACCATGAGTTGCATCACTGAGTTCATGTCAACGTGAATGTGCACCCGACGTACCTTGAACCTGTCCGGCAGGGAACGGAGCAGCTTCACTTTGATCGACAGACCAATGAGCGTCGCCATGCTGCAGTGGGGGATGGTGGGCGTGAACTCAACACTCACGGTGCTCTCTGCATCGTCAACCTGAGCAAGAAACAAAAACCCAGAAAAGGGACTTCATAAACAATAATGTCTGCAGGATAAAATGGTTTAAAGGTTTGAGTAAATGTAGTCAAAACATCTGGTAATTAATTAATTAACTAGCAGACGATGCAGTAAATGGAACA
The DNA here is from genome assembly GCA_032270685.1 of Microctenopoma stevenorrisi. NCBI lineage: Eukaryota > Metazoa > Chordata > Actinopteri > Anabantiformes > Anabantidae > Microctenopoma > Microctenopoma stevenorrisi. Next base: position 16,200,685 of record JAUMTR010000007.1, on the reverse strand, counting down.
GTGGAAAAAAATCAATCTTGTTAGACTTTTTCCTTCATTATAGTACAAACAATGTCACAGTAACTTACCTGGACTCTGACCTGCTCCACAACATTGAGCTCCTCTAGAGACAGAGGATGTTCTGGATCATTGATAGTTCTGATCAGATGTAGCATGTTAAAGAATTTAAAGTGTGATTGTGTTTTATAGGAGGCCGTTTTGATTACAATAAACTAGCAGTCACTTTATTAACAGTCAATAAAATTATAGAAACATTGACATTCATAGCTCTTACAATATGACTTATTTTGTCCGACAAAAAATCCCAAAGATTTCCCTTTAGAACACAAGAAAATATTAAGCCAAATGATTATGTCGCAAAGAATTGACGGATCAAATCAGGTCCACGTGAAGCACGTGACCAATAATATACTTGGAAAAACGTTTTTCACTTCTGTTTTCATTAATTCATTCATCTGAAGTAACTGATGTCAACAGCGTGAAAAAAAGTCTAGTACATGTCATTTATGATAGAACTGCAATATTTACTTAAAGGATCTCATAATTGCAAGGATAGTACTTTAGTAAGTAACTTTGTGCTGCAAACGTGAACTGAGAGTAAACAGATAGATAGTGAGTAATATCAGACACAGTGGTATTTAAGTGAACACGGGGCAGTTTGATGAGTCTACGTGTATGTGTCGGGTGTTAACGCAGTCGACAACAACAGAACAAACCAAGTATTTAAAGGTAAAAACAGGATATCGAATATTTCTCTGTGGTCGATGGGGTCGTGGACGTCATCGTCCTCCTCGGACGCCGTCAGCAGCCTCTCCACGGACCGCTGGAAAATCACCGGATTCGCGTTCTCCAAACGGGTTCCACCCGACATCTCTACTCGGTATCTACGTCCACGCTGAACAGAAACATATATCTTAATCCGAACCGACAACGAAACACAAACAGCGAACAAGCAGCAACTTCGCAAACACTTCCGGTGTTACACCTTTTACCGTGACCAATCAGATTCTGTGACGCCAGGGGCGCTGTTTCGCAGATTCCACCGAAATGTACGTAGCTACGTACTGTACGTAAACCTCTTCAGTCTTCACATGCACGAGCTCCATATGTACGAGCTCCGTATGCACGAGACCGAAACGCGTTACATACTAAAGAAGTCGTTCAGGGTTTAAAAGCTCAATAACACACTTAAAAAACGTTCGCTTATTTAAATAACATTCTGGTGGAACAACACCATGTAAATGACTCATAAACACTCACCTGCACGTACTTTTACCGTCATTCATTTATGACTTTTAGACTTTATATAAGCGGTCAGCTGAAAAAGAAAAAAACATTTCGTTTCACATCAGGTATAACCATTTACCCTACATTTACTTCTTTTCATTTTAAATTACACAAACTATGTATGTAATATTTATTGACGCCATTATTAAAATCTGCTCTTGACATTGTTTTGCAAAGGCTATGACTGGGTCACATAATCTGACAGGGGCTGTCACCTTTCCACTCAGAAACTGTTTACATTATAAGTTCTACTTGC
>JAUMTR010000007.1:16187910-16199042 GCA_032270685.1 Microctenopoma stevenorrisi | reverse complement strand
TCTGCAGCTCTGACTGTGCGCTGCAGTCTGTGTTTGTCCTGTGCAGTGGCTGCTCCAAACCAGACTGTGATGGAGGAACAGAGGATGGACTCAATCACAGCGGAGTAGAACTGGATCAGCAGCTCCTGAGGAAGGTGAAACTTCTTCAGCTGCCGCAGGAAGTACATGGTAAATGGTGTAACACCGGAAATTACGGAAAGCGACAGAGTCAAAAAGAGTTAAGAGACAGAAAGTCTTAAAGGGACAGTTCGTCCGAAATGTTCCTATGTTCCTATGTAAAATTTTGAAATGTTCCTATGTAAAATTTTGCAAGAAATATCAAATAAATATCAAATAAAAATACCCATAATCATTGTTTGACAAATCTTTTCATAGAGAAAATTGCCTTTTTATTTGAAAATTGACACCTTGCAGCCAAGAGACTTAAAATCACAATTAAAATATCAGTCTTTACATCACTACTAAAAACGAGGATAGATAACATAGAAAGTGTGTATGAGGCACAGCTTTCAGTAAAGAAATTACCCGTTTATAAAATGTGTGTAATAAGCTACTTGTAAATTCATTAATTTTAACAATTGTGAAAATTAGCCTCCTTTTCGATACTTTTAAACTGTGGTGTTGCTACTTCTATTAGCACCACTACTTATGTACATCTTTCTTTCTCTTTTTCTTCACTTTTTGTCACACTGCTGCGTTTCTTGTGTTATTTATTTTCTACTGATTTTACTTGAAAAAGGGTGATTTTTTGTATCATCTGTTATGTGCTTTGTGGCGAAATGGCCCTTTACTTCATCATTGTGAATCTTTTTCTCTCCAGTAGATGGCACAAACTGCCCATTTTATCCGTCTAGAGTAACACTTGAAGCTTCTTGACTCGTGCATTTCCAGTAACCTCAGCTGCACATCAAGATTATGTCTTAACAAAATACACACAGCATAATATTTTATAGTATTGTCAAAATGTATTCTTAATGGCAGTTTTATTTGAGCTTAGATTTACCACATATGTTCACTTTTTTAAAATATGTGAATGTAACCAGGCGTCATAGCTGGTAACACCAGGATGACACTATAATATTAATGTCAGACAGATGGAAAGACCCAGAGATTTCTAACTGTTAAAATATGGACAGTGATAAGATTCACAACTACACCTTATGGATGAAAAACGCTGACAAAACTGTATGTGATTCTTCTTCCTCTTGGTTTTCTAAGATTACATTTATTATTAAAAGCCATTAGGCATCACTCATCTAACATTCTCCTGATAATCACATCCACAAATCACGAAATCAATAATAAACATTTAAACCACCCAAGTATTTTTTAAGATGAGAATTATACAATTTGAAGCAGGCTGTGCCTACAAAACAGAACTGACATCCAAACAGGAGGGTTAAATGCCTCAGATTAATGCTGTGCACAACTTGAATGATAAATAAGATTTGGTGCAAGCTCCTGAGATCCATTGTAAGCATTTCATAGTTTGACACTGCATCCTGCAAAAAGAAACACCAGTGTTGTCATAATTGTAATGAAAATATTTGTGGAAACCCAACCAATGTTCATGTTTAGTTAACAGCCAAAGTGGTTTTATTCCAGCATCTCTGCATTCAAACATGCCTTTTTTTAATAATCTCAACGATACTGATAAATCAGTGGGGCTGCCACATGTGTGGAGACCTTTTTGCTGCTGTTATTCCCCGGGTGTATTGGATAAATAATTCAGGTTTGTTTCAGTGTTAGTTTCAGTACACAGTAGGTGCCATATTTATAGGAAACTAGATCTTAATCTTCTAGTGCTGCTAGAACTGACTGGCCCAGAGCACTACAACTAATGCGCATTTAATGAGACTGCAAAGCTGCTGACAACCAGAACGCAACCTGTAATACAAATAGCATGCTAAAGGGCAGCCATATAAAGAAACAGCAGGAAAGTTGGATACTCACTCTGACAATATATCCACAAATATCCGACTGGTATAGTTTTAGTTTGTTTGTGTGAAACTAAAAATATTAAAATGTGTGCACTCCTGCAATGTCCAAGTGTTGGTATTTGATCTAGATGATCTAAAGTCAAAAACAAGCATGCCGCTGCAGATTGTATGTTATCCAGGTGTCCTCTAAATACCCCTATGATCAACAGGACCTCACTGGTTAGCTCAAATTCTCCTTTAATCAATCATCTGCGCTAAGTGCTGATCAAGCCTGCAGAAGTACTGTCTGTGCCTGCTGTGTGGACACTCAGACAGGCTGCAGTCTGTTTAACCCACAGCCAATAAATTACATTACACACTAATGATTCTGTGATCCATCATAAACATGGTTTTTTATTTGCACAGAACTGCAGATTTTTATCTCTGATTGCACTTTCCTGGTGTATAATAGATGACAGTGGGGTACAATGAGCCAATTATTACTTAGGTTCTCTTGTAGGTGAGGAAGAATAAGACAGATATACAACAAAGCACTTGAATATATATTAAGGGTTAGGGTAAATTAAATGATGCAACACAGATGCTTTATCTAATGACTTTTTCCACTGAGGGTAAATAGAGCTAATCGGTGGAGGTTTAACCTGGTCATGTGACCATTAACAAACTGTTTCACAGTTTGGAAGTTGTGAGAACAAACCACCAATCAGAGTCTCAGAATCCTGAGCAATCAAAAGCTGTTTTTCAACCTTCTTTTGATCAAGGTCACCGGGAAATATGAATCACTGCTCCTTCCTTTAGGTTCCTCCAGGCTGAAGTACCTTCTTCAGTGGGGAAAGTGTCTCATCATTTTCCATTTTTCATTTTATGAAACACTAGTATGAACAGACTATACTCTTGCTGTTGTTAATTCATTGCGATGGAGCTTCAATGTCAATGTTTTGTCACCACAAAAAGTAGAGAGAAACAATAAAAAGACAAACACTGATATGTACTAAGCTCTATGTGCGCAACCAGAATTTTTCAATGATTGACGACATTATGAGGGTTTCGATTGTTTCAGACTTGTTGATCGGCTTTTATACCACATACTGTAGCTTTAGGCAGGAGCAGAATATAATATACATACTGTATTTTTTAGGGGGTTTGTTGTTCCATGGAGAACTTGTGTGTCTTCTCAGAAAGAATGATGCTCTCCATCATATATGATTTACAGCACTGAATATACAATTGTAAGGTCAAAGAAAAGCTGATGGTTAGGAAAGACTAAAGCTAGAGTGAGAGAGAAACTTATTTCAGTTATTCTCTGTTATTATAGCTGTAAGTAAACAACTATAACAACAGAGCCGATTATTTGTGACTCAAGAAATTAAACAAGGTGAAGATGCTAAATGACGTTATGTAAAACTATTTATTACTATTGACAAGTTCCTCAAGTGAAGAAAAACAGAAAACACAAAATGTTCAGTGATTCATCGCTGACTTGGTAAAGACATGTTTTTGTATCACTGCAGCATCTCAGACATCCTTACTTTGAGGAGTGGCTAAGGAAAGAGTTTTTAGTTCAGCAGCTCCTTTATTATATTAATATGGTGTCTAAATATTATTAATATGGCCAAAAACACTGTTTTCATATTGGTAACTGTACTCGTGACCTAGATTTGTTTGCTAAGCCCATGCAGATTTTCTCAGACATATAATCATGAATGTTTATTACAACTATTAATAACTTAATAACTTATAGATTTACCCAGCATTTGCTCTACTCTTCATGTGATGTTTTCAGCGATGAAAACAAATCGGCAGCTGAAATCCTCCTAACAGTGTCAGCAGCTGGTGAGAACGACTCAGATCTCTGTGTTACTTCCTGTTTGGAAGTAATACAGTACTGTTCCTCTTAATCAGCTCTGTTGGCTTCACCTGTGGATCCGTCTGTTTAAAGAGCACCTCTGACTCGCTCATTTTACCTGTTATCGCTCTTCAGTCTGTGCCTGCCTTGTTTGATTCTGACAGATTTTGACACTGACCTCCCTCTGCCTGAACATAATCATCTGTACTGCAAGTCTGATTCTGCTTCGCTAATTTTGTAATTCTGTCTGTTCTAGACCTCCTGAAATATGCCTCTAGCTCTGTAGGCCTCCTAGTCTGTCATGGTCTGCTCGTGGAATATTTTAGTACCAAATCATTTACACCTAACTACTTTTACTCAAAACCATTATAACCCATTTTGACTTATTTGGGCAATAGAATGGTCGCTTAATAACTCAATATTTTTCCATAGCCCCTGAGTCATCAAACCATTTGTTCAGGACCCTTTTGTGTTAAATTTTTTATAAGACAGATTTCTGAATTCATACCTAAGGGTTGAAGACACATCTTTAAAATTTAAAGGTCAATTGATGATGCTGCAGCTTCACTTAGTACGATACTTAATGCTTTTGCCCCTTTAAAAAATAAGTTAATCACTGGAGGTAAACTCTGTGGTATAATTCACAAACCTGTAGCTTGAAGCAGACAACACAAAAGCTTGAAAGCAGGTGGCGCTCCACAAATTCAAATGAATCATGCTTAGCCTGGAATGACTGTTTTATAACAGATAAAAAGTCAGCAGACTATGTTCCACTGGCTTTTGAGGTAGCTGTAGTCCAACCTCTGCTGAAAAACAGCATTTGATCCAGGGGTTTTAATTATAGACCAATATCCAATCTGCCTATTTCTGCTAAAATCCTTGAAAAAGCTGTGGCAGAACAATTATGTGACCACCTGCGAAGGAACAATTTGTATGAAGATTTTTTCATTCAGGATTTAGAGTAAATCATAGCAGAGAAACAGAGCTGATCAGATAGATCCCAGTTTGTTCATGTTAATGACGAGTCCTCTGCGCACACAAAAGTTTATTATGGGGTCTCACAAGGTTCTGTGCTTGCACCAATACTCTTTACTTTGTGTCTCTTGAAGGCCATATTATAAGAAAACACAATGACACCGAGCTATATTTATTTATGACACTTTATGAAGTAAATCAATTAATCAAACTTAAAGCATGTTTCAAAGACATAGAGGCCTGGATGTCCTGTAACTTTCTAGTCCTTAATTCAGACAAGACTAAAGTTATTCTATGTGGTGCCCAGTCTAAGAGATGAACTATCTGGTCATTGCCACCTTAGGGGATATTGCATTGACCTTGAACATGACACCTTGGTGTCATCTTTGATCAAGATATCTCTGCCTTCTGCCAGAACTGCTTTCCTCCAACTCAGAAATATTTCTACAATCCTGTCTTAAATTGCTTTTGTCTCTTCTAGACTACTGCAATGCACCAATAATTCATTAAAAAGTCTCCGGTTAGTCCAAAATGCTGCAGAATGAGCAAGAGAGATCATATTTCTCCTACATTACCTTCTCTCCACTGGCTCTTTGGAAAGTCTAGAACAGAGTTTAAAACTCTTTTCCTTACTTATAAAACACTAAATGATCAGGCCCCAGCTTATCTTAAAGACCTCACAGAACCGTATTATCCCAGCAGAGATCTTTGCTCTCTAAATGCTGATCTACTTGTGGTTCCTAAAGTTTTCAAATGTAGACTGTAATATTTGAAAGTCTGCTAAATGGAAGATTTTTCATGTGTCTTTGTTGGTTCTGCAGTAACAGTAACAGAGCCCTTTGCTTTGGGCTGACTTTTGATTTCTCCCAGTGGGGCATTTTGTAGAGTTTTATATTGTAAAACAGCAGATGTTACAGCAGATGTCAAGTATTATCTTTGAAGTTTTTATTGTAGAAAATACAGATTTGTTTAAGGACAACATGTTCTGACTGAGAAGCTAAATCTGTTTAGTTTCTGTAAAAAGATGAAACAGCAGTAGATCAGGCAACCAGACAGACATGGCCGCTTGCACAGCAGCCAGCGAACCTCAGGACAACTTGATATGCGGATGCTGGTTGTTTTTATTAGTTTTTTTTTTGACTCTTTCAATCAAATTTATGTAAGAAAGACGATGATGAATGTTCCTGCTGTCTGTGGAATGATGAGAGAGAGACACAGCGAGGGCTTCAGAGGCAGAGTTCAGTATTAAAGGATCATAAGATAGTGGGAGACATTGACACATGAGGATGCAGAAGCAGATCAGATTTCACATGTAAGCTCAGTGAAATGTGTCAACACCTAAAGCCTCTCTGTGTTCAAATCCACATTTAGTTTTGTAATTATTAATGATTTACCCAGGACTTATCAGTCTAGTAGTTACCTTAAGCTGTGTTTTATGTAAAAAGTAGCAGCAAACACATTTTTTAACAATTTTATTCTGGATTTATATATCTCTGCTTCACTAAAACCCAAGAGGCCAAAGTGACAAATGTTTTCTTTGTTGATTGATGACTCAGACACCTCCTCCGTCCTCCTACCTCTCTGTCAATACTGCTGATTGTAGCTTATTACATTGTCTCCAAAGCCATTCAAGGTTGAGCTTTAGACTAAGGTAGTTTACTTGTGTATTACACAATATAAGTTTGTATGAAACTCTGAAAAATAACAGTCTTATGCTGGGTGCAGATATATCCCCTATCCTGGACTGTCTATAAAGTAGTAAAAATAAGAAGTTAAAGTATGGAGACTCCAGAAAACTATGTGTCGTCTCTGTACAGGTGTTAAAGGTCATGGTTCTAAAACCAGAGGATGCACAGACTTTTTTCTGTACTATTGATGTGCTTTACAGGAAGAAACAAGTGCAAACGGTCTGGTTCAACATCTTGGTAACGACCAGCAGCTGTGTCTCGGTGTCTGCCAGTCTCTAACACTTTCCAGTTGGCCAGCATTTCCCATCCTGTCATTAGAGCAGATTGGGTCTCTGGTGACCTTTTACTGTAATGATGTCCTATCAGTGCGGGCCTGTGTGCTGCTCTTTGCCTAATTCATGGCTCTACAGAAGAAACCTTATGACCGTTGAATTAAGTCCACATTGATGGGCATTTCAATTAAGACACAGAGAGAAAGGATCTCTCTATCTAAGCACATTCATGTGGCCCTTTAGTTTTTCAGGGCAGAGGAAACATCCAGCTGAGCACCGACCTATTTTGCTTCAAAATGAGACACCGTTAGGCAGTTTATTGGGATAGCACTGATGTCGCGCTGTGATCTATGAGGGGCTTCAGAGTTTAGCTGCCTGGTAGAGGACAGGCTGAGGAGAGAAAAAACAAGGCAGCACACATGGTTTAAAGACAAATCACCTTCCTCTACTGAATTACGTGGCTGTTTGTCTAATGGTAATCAAAGATGGTGGTTTAGAAATAAAATGTCTGGCATTTCACAAAGTAAAAGCAAAATGGTAAAAGAGTAATAGCTAGTGGGAAGCTAGTAGGAAAAAGCCCCAGTTTCTACACTGCCATAATTTTATCTTACATACGTAAACTGGTCTTTGGATTTCCAGTCGATTTAGAGCTTGCAAGCATTTCAAAAGGCTTGGAATATGTGATCAATATTGTAGCACATGAATATTACATGAGTAGTGATCCTGGAAGTTTGTGCTGAAATACTTGCTATTCAAACTACTGGCCATTTACAGACTTCTGCAAGTGATGGGCAAACTCCTGCAATTACGTCGGCAACGACAAACATATTTTAAATAATTAAAACATGAATGAAGATTATACTTAAGTGAAGTTAACAAATATGCTTCTACTGAAATTAGTCGGTTAATTTCTTAGGTAAACATATATTGATATTTTCTCCTAAAACAAAACGTAAAAAAAAAATATAAAATATAAAATTACCTATTTAACATATATTTATTTATTTATTTACCAATAACATTTTTATTTCAGCTCACAATATGTTTGACTCAAGAATAGAAGAAAAAACTTTCCTGACTGCTGACTTTACATGGCTACGTTTCTGAGGTCGCTGTTAGTTGTACAAGCATTTCACTGCATATTGTACTGTGTATGATTGTGCACGTGACAAATAAAATCTGAATCTACATACAAACATACAAATCGGCATTTATTTATATGTAGTTCCTTTTGCTTTACTCTAATTCAATTCTAAATAATAAAAAAAACTAAACAAAACTGTGTTTACGCTGAGGCACAGTTAAAGGTTAATTATATTAACATGACTCTAGTGGGTTTGACATTTACAAACTAGCGAAAATAGTTTGTCTGTTCCAGTTTTTCAGTTTTTACCTGCTCAATTAATTTGTGTCTTATGAATGTTATTCCTATATATATAATTTTAATTTTTACATTACATCATCATAAGTGAAATATGTTTCTTGTTTGCAATACATCAAAAACTCCAATATGCAAAACTGACTTTCTGCGTCCCTCTCACACTACATGTATTACCTCTCAACCGTCTTTTGTTTTCAGTTGGCATTCAAGATTCACTACATTATTGTCTGAGAGTGAGATCTCTATTAAGATAGGCCTGAGTGACTGCAGCCTTTGAGAGCTAAGCAGCCTCTCTCCAACCAATAATGCGCAGCAATTCAAACCAGGCAGAAACAGGACTGAGGGGAAAACGAGCACAGCAGTGGCTGAATAAAACCCTGGGGAGACTGTTCCACTTCACAGACCACTGTTCTGTATTTACGCACTCTTTTGTCCTATTTTTGGACTCTATTAGAACAAAAGGCTGACCATTTTGTTTTATTTATTTCACCTGTGCTTAAAAAGAGGGTTTGCTGGGCATGGACCCGTCTCTTCAGCCGCTTCACCGCCTTTTAAGTTTAAGTCCCACAGTGTAGAGAAGATAATGAGAAGGTTTAAGTACCCTCACAGTGTTTTTTCATGCAGTGTTCCCATTCAGGATTTTATTAGAAAACATTTAGCACACAGGAAGTGATGTATACATGTCTCAGTCTGTGGAAAGAAAGCAACACGAGTGACATGTTCTCAGGCATTTTCATACAGAAGAGCTTAAATTCCATTTCTTTACTGATGACCAACTAAACGTTACTGGCCACATTTCCTCCATCTGCCAGGTGGAGGAACCTTATCCAATACACTCTGCTCATCTCTCACCTTCAGCATTTCCTCTCATGTCTCTTTGCTTTTAGTCTCTTCTCCCTAACCTAGCTATTTGCCTGGTTTTTAAGTTGCTTTAGATAAAAGCATCTGCCAAAATGTACGTGTAAATTATCTTCTCCACTCCAACCAAGTGGGCATTTCTTGCTCAAATGATGTTTCCCATAAGCTGTGATCAGTGAATATGTAAATGATTTAATTTGCGCCACCTGTGAAGAGGCGGTGAGCCTGTTTGTTGTTGTTGTTCGTGCTGTTGGCAGTCTGTCTTCCTGATACCAACCTGATACTGGGCTGCATCCAGAAAATAGCTCCTACAAATGACTATGTAGGGATTGTCATGTCTGGAGGCAGAATAAAGCATAAGATCCAGCTGGATTTTTACTACCCCCTTGTTTTGTAGGCTTTTGAGGGCAGCTGCCTCTTTTCTACCTTATTGTTACAGATGCTTTCACACCATCTGTTTTATATCACCTTAGATGTTTTGTCTCAAAGCTTCTGCATGATTTTCATGTTTGAACCTACCTGAAGGAAAAAGCACAAACACCCAGACGATCGATAGTTTGACATGATGATTTATGTGGGAAAACAACGCATAGAAGCTTTTTATTACCATATTCCTTTTCAAAGAGATGCAGAGCTCTCAGTTATTTTACCGAACCAACTCACAGGAATGCGAAGTAACAGCAATTCAGGACAATCTGGTCATTATATGTCATGTCACCCAGTGGCCAGTGTGCCTGACTGATGTGTTTTCAATCATTTGGACAATGACAGATGACAGAAGTCAATGACACAGGGAAATAGGCTAATTTAGGTTTACAGACTAAAGGACTTTACAGGTGAGAACTAAAAACAAACTTTAGATTTTTTTTTTGTCTTCTGATGACCCAGTCCACGTGTCTCCCTCTATCTCCCTTCTGTTAAGCGAAGACAACTTACAGTTTATCTAACTTGAAATATGAATAATCCTATAATAATCACATAGACACAAAAGGGCACTCAGATACGTAAAAAAAGAGTTGTGTGAGCAGCACAGCCTTGTAAAAAGAGCTTTTGATCTCATAGCGTTTACTGTATGAGCTCTACCTGTTCTGTCCCTCGTTTGAGGTGATAGAGTGTGAGCGGCTGTTTGCATGAGAAAGTCATCCAGCCCGTTTTGCAGGATCAGTTAATGTGCATAGGAGTGAGCTCTGGCAGGTGGTGAACAGAAGGCTTACGAGTGCTTAACATTTCCCAGGCTCATATGAATTCTCCCTGCGCCCAGAGCAAAGGTGCCGATTTTCTGTGACATTTTGACTTGATAAGTGACGGGGGAATGGCATGTTCCTGAGTTAATGGACTTTATCCAGAAAGGCCAATCTGCTGATCAATGGCATTTGTTCCCCTTTCAGATTGATCATTAAGTGGCCAGAACAGCAGACTGTCCCCACAGGCCAAACAAGAGTACCAGACTCCCAAAGAACAGCGGCAATTCATGTCATATCTACAGTTATTGTCATCTGTATTTATGATTTGATCTCCTGGAGGCAATAATGTGGGTGTCAGTAGGTTTTGTTCAGTGGCCTAAATAAGATCTGTAGTTAATGTTGGACTTGCTTTACTCTTTGACCTAAACATTGTAGGTCAATAAATCTCCTACTGTGATATTTTGAAGTGAACATATTATGCTTTATTTTATTCATTTATAGGTTAAGGTTAATCATCCATCTTCAGTGCCGGTCCTACTCAGGGACGGGGGAGCCAATTCCATCTGTCATTGGGCGAGAGGCGGGGTACACTGCAACACGCCACCAGTCTATTGGAAGTGTAAAGTGTAAACTTCAAGATAACTTCACCTGGATGCATCGTCATCAATATACATTACACGCTGTACCCATTCCCATCCGATCACTAGCATTATGAAATGATGAATGTGTAAACTGAGCTAGACTGAGGTTCATCTATTGATAAAGAGTGCCGGCAGCAGTCTTCACCTTTTTATTTTGGCTCTTTATTACATGACTGTCTACAAAAGGTCTGTCAACAGTACCTTCATGGTGAATTTCATTAAAGTCTTGTTTTGCTTCTTAAGGAATGATAGTTGTGATTCACTGGAACGTAAAACCAGTTAAACCTACAATGTTTAGCAAAGAAATGATGCCACACATCTGCACAGGACCTGCCATCTGCTGCTAT
>JAUMTR010000007.1:16169024-16183259 GCA_032270685.1 Microctenopoma stevenorrisi | reverse complement strand
TTGCAGCTGTCTTGGCTGTTTTTCTCCTTCCCTTCTCTTCCACTTAGTATCGCAGCTGGCTGTTGATAATTGTGCTTCTTTATGCAAGACTGTTAGTATCTCGTTGTATTTAAATGTCCTACGTACTGTCACAAAATATAGATTTCATAAGGTAGTGGTGCTTAATTTCTACTTCTGCTCATTTTCATGGTGGTATGTGATTGGAGCCTCTTCCAGCGTGCACTGACAGGTCCTCAATAGCACATGCCCAAAAACATTATTATGGACTGTGCATCTGTGGATGTTCTTTTGTGCATCCATGACTGGCAAAAAGAAAAAACGCAAAATTAGATTTAAACACTTTGGACAAACACAAAAACAAACAAGAGAAAAGAAGAAAGAAGAAATTGAACTTTTTACAGAAACAGTTGATTGGAGAAGACGTGTTGGACAGGAATGTATGCGAAGCCAGAGAGCCCATGTGAGTCTGAATCCACATCTAAAATGAACAACATGCAGAGCCACAAGCCACTGTATGCATGTACTGACTTCTCATTCAAATCCTATTTCCAGGAAAGTTTGGACAGAGTCATGTTTACTGCGTTTCATCCTATTTTTCTTCATTCGGGACCTGAGGATTAATAATTTTCGCTGTGTTGGAATACTTGCTTATTCCTCTACTTCAGCCGCTCAGTGGTCCATTGTTGATGTGTGATTCTCTTGGTGATGTGCCGTACATTTTAAATAGGAGACCTATTTGGACAACAGGCAGGCCAGTCAAACACACACACACACACGGTGGGGAAAGACTGCTTTGATGGCTGAAACACCAAGTCTGAGGTTATCATTGAGGTTATCCATGATTTTGGTCCACACATCATAGATGTTGGCTTCTGCACCTTTTACTCAATTGTCATGGTGTTTTCGTCTTTGTTGTGTGGAGCTGCTCCATGTGTCGCTCACTCCAAATCCGGTGCGCTGTGACTATGAACACTCTCTTTGGGTTTCCGAGTTACGCGTTATTGCCATTAAAAAGCATTAGCAGATTGGTTTGAGCTGTAAGGATCGTGTGGTATCGCCTCAGTCAGTCACTGTTATCACGTCTAACAGTGAAGGCCACAATAGTCCACACCTGCACACTGATGAGATGTGATACAACAGATTCAGCCCCACAGTTTATAATCACCTCTTGCTTTTACTGTGCAGTGCTGTTCATTCCACTAAGTTGACTTATAGATAGCATCACTGTCAGACCTGATAAAAGCAGAACCACTGCTGCTTTTTAATGAGAGAAAATAGCACACTCTTCACACAACACCCTGCGTATGCAGGGCTTTTAACACATTTCCAATGCATCTCCATCCCTCTTGCAGCTAGATGTGTAGTTGTGTGTGACATAGGACGAGGAGAGAGGAGTTACACTTAGCAAAACAGTGGGACAGATGGAAAATGGAGAAAGTGGGACGGAGATGTAGAGGGAGAACAAGACGCCGAACATATGGAGAAGCAGGTGGGGAGAATTCCCACTCATCTCTGCTTCCACTTCTCAGTTGTATTTAATGCATGCTGGCCTCTTAACACCTCAGCAGTTATCAAATCGTTAATTAAACTGCATCAGGTCTCTGGGGCTCTATTCTGTGCAAGGATTTAACGCAATCAGCTCCTGTAAACACGCTAGTAACAAGACCTTTAGTGGTGGCCTAAAGCTTAAGATCATAGGGTTGGTGGTACGTGTCCCTCCCTCATCACCTTCTGTTCCCAGTCCCAGCGCTAGAAAGATGTATTTCATACACACAGTCTGTGAGTCTCTGTTCTAACTTCTTAATGAAGCAAACAAACAACTTTGGACAGGCGGCAGATAATGGCAGGTCATTTACAAATTAACAATTTAATATAAAACAATTAGTAGTTCTGATTGTGACAAACAAACTGGCCAAAGTTTCAGTCCATTGTAAATGAAGAGCACATCGAACATGGGGATGGTTACATCAGCACTTAGTAAACAGGTCTAAGTAGAGCCGTGTCTGTTCAGTCCTTGTCCTTTGGTAGAACTGTCTCTGTAGCCTTTTACTAAATGTTGATCAAATGATGGATGATGCACTCAGTCCTGTCTCTTGATTCCTGCTTTTGCTGACACACGCACGCACACACACACAGGAGCTGAGCCCTGTGATGCATGCTCATCACCTGTCCACACTCCTGCTGTGACGTTGTGTGCTTTTACTCCTGCTGCTGTGCCTACAGCCATCAGCATATTATGACACTAGGGACCTCAAGACATACAGTTACACAGTATTCACTCATTAATTTAACAATCTACTGTATCTCCCTTTGTTGTCAGACTCACACTCAGTAGCATCACACCTCAGTCTTACTTACACTCCTTCCTTCGTGTAAATCATGCAGAGTTCATCTCATGTGAACTATCTACAGGTCTTTTAGACCCCATCCCGACTGGACTGCTCAATGTTTTACCTTTGATCAGCTCGTTCGTATTAGATCAGATAAACATATCTTTGATAACAGGCTGTGTTATGTTTAAGGTAGCTGTAGTCAAAGCTTTGCTGAAAAAAGCAGCCCTTTTTTTAGGAGTTTTAGCCAATTATAAACCAATATCCAATCTGCCCTTGACTGGTAGGATCTTTGAAAAAGCTGTGGCGAAGCAATTATGTGTACACCTGCACAGTAAATCATAGCACAGAAACAGCGCTGGTTAAAGTCACTAATGATCCGCTCTTAGCCTCAGACAATAAACGTGTTTCTTTACTTGTCTTGTTAGACCTTAGTGCGGCGTTTGACACTGTTGATCACAACAGTTAATCCAGAATGCTGCCTTTAACTGGAATTATAGCAAGACATCATATTTCACTTATCTTCTCACCATTGGCTCCCTGTTAAATCTAGAATGAAGTTTAAAATCCTCTCATTCTCCTTTACCTGAATAAATAGAGGTTCTAAAGATAATTCCTAATCAACTTCTAAAATAATCAGACACGCATCATCAGTTATGTCTTATTGTTAGTAGTCAAACTGCTGATCTTCCCAGGTTTCTGGAAACAGCAAGGTCAACTGTTTACAGCGTATTTATGAGCTGATTCAGATATGAGGTGAGAAGCTGACAGGTAAAAACAGATGTTTGGGGAAAAACACACATACAGATTTGAGATTTTTGCAGAGCTATATTTAAGCACAGTGTCTGACATCATCACAGAGATGTGAAAAACTAACTCAACATGAAAAACAAGTAAATGTAACGCAATTGAATGTCAGATAAAAATGTGAAACTGATGGCCGCACACTGAGGTTCCACAACTTATTGATGTGATCAGCATCTCAACCACCACTAGACCCAGACAGCTTGATCTGCACTTTGATTTGTCACCTGACATCAATACATAATCACTGGCATTATCAGCAGTCCACACAGGTGTGTTCACGTCTAGCAGAGCAAATGAAAACAACCCATATAACCAAACACATCGAATGTGTCAGAACGAGTTAAAAAACACACACATCAGCTCACATTCTGCTCTTTTACATTTGATAAAACCCCAGAAGATGGAAGGACCACACCTCTAACATGTCTAACATATACCAGATGAACCATTCAGAAAAACAGGTGCTACCCTACCAATGACATGTGAGATCTGTTCTGTTTCTGTGTGTAGAGTGGAGTACAAGTAAACACGCAGACTTGGGGTGGCAAGTGTTGATGATAGAACATGGTGGAAAAGCAGCCATTAGCTCTGAACAATGTCTGCACTGTATTCTGCCTCACTGCTGCTGATGAACCACACTGACCAGCCAGTTACAAGGCGGCAGGTTTGCTGGTTAAAATTATGACTATGCTGAATTTTAAGTCATCACACCAGTCCAACCGAAAATAAAAGGCAAAGCCAGCATGTGGGGAATTGTGCAGTGTGTAAACCTACTTTACCAAAAGTCTTGGCTGCAGTAGAAGATGCAAGGCCTTTTTTGTTTTGTCACCTTTCTTCTTTATTCTACAATCTATATGCAATAGCTTTGACTATAGATCTTAAGGATGATGAAAGTTCTCCAACACACTCTGAGGAAAAGCAACAAGGAATCAAACCTTGAATTCAGCAACATTCAGCTGGAGGCCAGCACAGGGCAGTCGATGCTGCAGAGCTCTACACTGTAAACAACACATGTTAGTTCAGTGTCATTTTATGAGCTTTAAAAATGGAATAGCTGCAGCTGTTGAAATCATTTTTGCCTCCAAATCCATACAAAGGCTGCTCCCATAGATTTAGTTACACTGTGCAGGTGGGGACTGTCCTCAGCACTAACCTTTAACACGGCTAGCACTAAACATCAGATTACAAAAAGAAAAAAGTTTCCATCGTTAATAGGTTCTTCAAACTACAAGAAACAAGAAACTGTTGGATTTGAACTTTCAAACTATGCATGCTGAGATATCTGCTGGTCTGAAATTTTTATTAGATATTCTGAGTTGAATTCAGTTTAGAATGAATGATTATCAAATTTAGTTTCCTGTATAATGTTTTTTCATTTGTTACACATTGAAAAGGTCACTAATTACTCAGCTTTGTTAAGAAGTTTAGAGCTGTCAAAAACAAATACTTAAAAATATGAATATTTGTTCTATGTGAATTTGACAGGTTCTGAAAAGCGTAATGAGTACTAAGTAATTCTTTTCAAGAAACTGGATCTTTTCTGCTGCTGGTTGTTAACTTTGAACTCCCTGGAAGGGGAAAGTGTAAAGAGAAATTCTCCACAGGGGGGAGAAAGTTCATTATGATTAAAGTCACTTTATGCAACTTCTTTTCTGAACATGTGACTGGTGTTCTACTCCACCTCAGCCGACATCAGACTTGTCGCTCACCTTGGCGAGCATCTTCAAACAGCATCAGGACTGAGACTGAGATGACAACAATATGTAAAAGCGCCAGATGAGCTGCAGAAGGCTGGCAGACAACCCAGACACTGTGGAATTAATATGAGAAACACGATGCTCACAGTGTTTTTGAACAGCTCCAGTCTGAAATGACCACATAATCATTTTGTGAATTTACATTCAGTTCAGCTCAAATCTAACAAAAGTCATCTCGACGCACAAATGAACAAATAAAAAAACAATAAAGTACAGATTTGTAACTACATGCATATAGAATTATATAGTTTCACAATAAATCCAACAGAACCAGGCTCAGGGTGGACGGCCCCTGCCTCGACTGTTGGAGCAGAAAGTCGAGAGAGAAGAACAACAGGGAGTAGAGAAGACACTGGCTCACTGGAAACGCAA
Organism: Microctenopoma stevenorrisi; assembly: GCA_032270685.1. NCBI lineage: Eukaryota > Metazoa > Chordata > Actinopteri > Anabantiformes > Anabantidae > Microctenopoma > Microctenopoma stevenorrisi. Next base: position 16,177,993 of record JAUMTR010000007.1, on the reverse strand, counting down.
TGCTCTGAGGCTAAAGATGGTGGCATGTCAGTGGAGAGAGGAGAGGAAAGGAGAGGAGCCCGGTGCATGGTGGGAAGTCCGTAATGTCTATTATCTTAGTGGAAACAGATAAAACATTCTGTGCTTTTCTTCTTATCTCCATCAGTAATTGAGAGATGTTGAAGGTACGAGCAGGTTAATGCAGAAGAAGAGCGCGAGTCAGGTAAAGTTTTGACATAGTTCAGCCTGACTGAATAGCTTTAGCAGCACAGTGACTCAGCAGAGACCTGTAACACAGAAATATTTCATGGCATGAATCTGTAAACTTCTGTTTCATAGTCCACTAATGGAGCTGCTCACACCGCCTGTGTGCAAATCCTTCACCGTGACACTGTGACACCGCTTTAAACGGTCATCTGAGGTTCAACATTTTAGTGTAATGGTTAGAATTAGAGTTAAGATACCGTTTGCGTGAGTGGCAGTGGAAAGCATTATGTCGAGGAAAGTGCTCCTAACTACAGAGAGGAAACCGTGTTTGTGTGTGACGCTGAAGACGAGCACCGACTCCTCTGAGCAAACAAAAGAAGCTTAATCATGATGAGACAAGCCAACTGTGATTTCTGGTTTGAAGATGTAATCAAAGCTCTGGGATGGAATTTGATTGTGCGGCGTAGTCAACATGACACGGCTCTAAAATCAGAAACAGAATACCAAATGGCGACGTGGAGCAGCTGCACTCTGAAAGAACAAACAAGCCTTTTGAAGAACATTTTCCTTTCGTGACTGCAAACCTGAGGAATTCCCTGAAATATCCAAGATGTTTTACTGTACTGTGGTGATGTGATGGTAGACGCTCCTGTTGATACATCACTGTATGAAACCAAACACAGTAGTATTATTCCACTTCTTTTTGGAAAGATCTAACCCTGTGCTGAGAAATATGTCAAACAAATCCTACGATTCCTTCCATCATTTCTGCATGCGTGTTATTTATAGTCGCTACCTGAAGCAGTGCTTTATCCAAACTAACAACTTTGCCACTTTAATTGCTAAAAATAAATAATAAAGCAAACTTTCTATAAGGTGCATGTTTATACTGCGTGGGGATGCTTTAGAAAGCAAAGCATTCATGATTAGTAATTAACTTGAACACCCAAAACACCAACGTGGCCCCTTGAAGCCCTACATTTTAGTGCGTGTGAAACCGTCCGAAATGAAGGACGACGAGGGGGGAAAATCATTTTTGAAAGACTTGGAGGAGATCCAAACCTCCCTTTTCCATTTCCCTTATCGGTCCTTGAAAGCGACAAACTGAAATGCAACAAATGACAAATTCACAAAGGGACCGGAATACATTAGACAGGCTGCTCGCTGCGTGGCTCAGGCTGAATGCAGTTCTTTCATCTGCCGCTGCTTTGTCACCACTTCTTGATTATCATGAAATGGACATGAAGGACCCAATTTTAGCTGTTTGTTGATGATTTAATGCTTTAATGTCCACAGTGTTTGGAACCAATTTTCAAATCATTTGTGCTTTTGTCTTCTTAAATGTTTCAAGTGCATGCTGCTTTTTGACTGAATTCTTGTAAAGAGCTACATAAGAACACGTGTGTGTTTATCATTATTTTATGACAAGAAAGCAGGATCAAGATAAATAAACACATCAAAATTACAGATTCTGCACGATTTGGATTAGAATCTTTCTTGCAAAGGGCTGGGATCTGCGAGAACTTCTTCAGCTTTTCATCAGCAACATCACAACTAAACAATCCAGCTGCTCAAAGTCTGTGACAGCACTTCAGTGTAGAGGTCACTGACAGCGAAGCTGCAATAAAATGCATCACTGTCTCACTTCAACTAAAATAAAGTTTGTGTTCTCTCTTCTTTGCTGCACACCTCTTTGCCCCCTCAGACAAAAGGACAACTTATCTGATTTACTGTCGTCTTCCTCCGAACACGCAGGCAGCTAAAATTAATTTCAGCAGGAATGAAAAATTGCCCACATGACACTTCAGTGCAACAGTGAGCAGAAACAAACAGAAAGACAGCGTTAGGTACACAGAAGCAAACTACGGAGGATCACAGTGCTGTACAATTAAAGGGTAGAGGTAACTAAAGGTTTTCACACAAATCCTTCCTGCAGGCAGAAATCAAATCTCATTACCTGAGTCTGCCAGTATTGTGGAAATGTGTGGAACAAAAGCTCTGCCTGAATTATTGAGTTCTTTTTTTTCTTGAGGTTTCAGGTGCACATCACAAGTGGCTGGAACACCTCTTGTACATTATTGTGCAAAGGTCTTGGGCCACTGTAGATCTGTTGTTTGGGAAGGCTGTTTATTTCCTAGTGAGAGCATATTTTTCCTCATTCCATTTTCTTCCTTCACCTTTTTAAGTGCTCCCTGCACTGTCAGTTAGAAAGAAAATGGTTTGTGTGTGTGTATGTGTTTTACTCAATGCTTTCAAGACGGCATCTCCAATACTAAGCTGCAATGACATAGTGCTATGAGAGCTACAAACTATACGATTAATGTTCGCATTGCACTAAGTAAGAGGAGCAATGTTTAGCTGTGAGCGAGAGATGAGTTCTTCTCTTCTCTGTCCTCTGGTTTTCTCTTTCCTCTATCCCTTTTCAGACGCTTTTATCCAAAGTGACACAGACACGCAGGAGCTGAGCCACAGCTGCGTGTCACAGCTTGAACCTTTTCTTGTCTACATCATTCTCAGCCCTCAGAAGCGCATTACTTGCCATAATGGTCCTATAGACAAGTAATACCCCATTAACCCTGTGAACCTGTAGTCTGATGCACAAAAACAATCCATTACCATCCTGTACAGTCTTTAGGCTCCACATTAAATCATCACCTGCATACTCTGCTTTACCACAATAACAGGCCAGCAGTGGTCATGTCCAACAGCCTGGTGGTTAAATATGCAGCGATGGGGATGGTTGTTGTTGCAGAGATCTTTGGAGCTTCCAATAATTATAGTTTGTTTATATGGCACCAATTCACAGCAAAATGCATCACAAGGAAATTCACATTTGAGATTTTGGGATAGACGAACAAATTGGTTGGTTACAGTCTGGATATTCCTGCAGTTTTAACTCTAGATAAAATAAAGTGATATTTGGTTATTTACAGTACATCCATACATCTTATGTTCACATTTGTTTGTTTGTTTACAGCCGGACGAACTTCAATAATATTCACTTTATGTGTTTCAAGACCCAGTTTATTTATATCTGCATGATGTTAGAGCAAGAGCTTAGAGCAAAGGTTACAAAAAGAAGGCTCCGCTGCATTTTAACAAATCAGGTTAATGCTTCTTTGTCAGCAGGAGAGGCTGGAAGGAACCAGCTGTTGGCTGTGACAAAGAAGAATGACGTTGAGGAAAAGACGAAGAAACAGAGAGACACACAACAAAAGATTGGAGCAGACAGAGAGAGAATCATCCGCCTGGATGTGGATGGCGAGAAGGTTGAAGAGCAGAGGTTATCTCTGTCTTTGTTATAGAGTCCCGTGTTTCTGATCACAATGTCCAGAGCTGGGCAGCAGAGATATGTGCTGCGCGGAGAAATTCTGCACAGCAACTGCAGAGAGATATTTACCGCCCATCGTAAATTTAGTGCAGCACTCACACAAAGGAATGATATAACAGCCAGGGATGTGGGGATACTTTGTAGTGCTGCTTTACCTGACAAAGTGAAACAGAGAAAGAGAAATCTACAGGGTCAAAACCACAGAATGATTGCACGCAGAACAAACCCACTGCAGAGATCAGAGGTCAGCACTGTGACTGATTCACAAGGTGAATGTAATGTTGTTAGCAGAAATACAGGTCGGACAGCGTGACGTTAATCTTCAAACCAATTTCACTGGGAAGTACAAAGTTTGTGATTGTTGAAAATGATTACATCTGTTTGATGGTGTGTGTTGAGAATGTCGCGTCTAGATGTCGGTGCTGATGTGCAGACACTACAGCGTGTGTTGAAGGCAGCTTTTTTTCAGGGGATGAAAAGCACAGTTCAAAAACTGTTTCGGTCAGTGCAGTACATCAATGTTATGCACACGGAAAAAGACTTTAATTGTTGCCCAAAATGTCTGAAGCTATTCCTTATTATCTTATCACTGCATTTGACTCTCATGTCCTCATCTGCCTGCAGACATGTAGGTAAATCAAGGGTAAATTTAGATGAACCACAATCAATTTCTTCCAGCTGAGTTGCTCCTGTCAGTCACTGCCCACGGGTCAGCGATGCTCTGAGATCGTTACGGCTCTGAGGCATCCCGGCGGCAGAGACCTGCACCTAATATCACGCTTCACAACCCCATCAATACCCCACAGCAGAGCGAGAGGAAGAAAAGCCCAGATCAGCCTAAACACTCCCAAAGCACCAAGGGACACGTACATTCATTCACCCCACTGCCCACCGAGGTCAGAGCCACCGAGATGGAATCAGCTGTTCTCTGTCTGGAGGGAAACGCAGGAGCAGTCAGTCAGTATGTCACGGAGGAAAACCTCAAGCCTTCAGTCAGTAATAACTCTGGTTCTGAAACTACATTTTTACTGTCTGCTGATATAATCCAACATCTGCGATGGTGTAAATGTGTAAATGCACCATTGACATAGAGGCATATGTATATTAAGACTTCATGCAGACGTATGCTGGCGTCAAGACAACAGCTGTTTCCCTGAAGTCAGTGGGTATTTCAGCAGGACGATGTCAGGCCTCATTCAGCACCTGCTCCATCAGCAAGGCTTTGTAGACAGAGTGTGTGTGTGTGTGTGTTAGATTGGCCTGTCTGCAGTCCAGAACAGTATCCTGGCGCATCATGGAGAGGAAAATCATACAATGACAACAATGATCCACCTGATTCCTCCTGCAAAACAGCAGCAATTAGTATCGTCACTCCCCTAACGATAGAAAGGCTTTAGAATAATACGGCTGCTGGGTATGAGTTAACAGCAGAAGCCTTGTTAGTCGGGCTGTGTGAGGAGTCATGGAATCAGTGAGTAAGAAATACAGAGAGAGCAGCTGAGAAGTACCTGAATGCAGCCGCAGCCCACATTTTCAGGGAGCTTTTGTTGGCTTGAAATCCATCCACTGCTTCTTTGGTTTCATTTGTGTTTTGTTCCGTGTCACCCAGCTCACAACACTGCTGCTGTCTGTTCCTGTAGCATAAAGTGCTGTCATGCTCTCCCCCCGCCCTCCACCCACACATACACTTTCCAAGACAGGTTGAAAGAAACTGCAGCACCTCGACATACACTAACGCACACTGAAACTCACCAGTTGATATGATACAAATATTTTATTGATTTTTTATGAGAAAAAAAAGCAATATTTTGCAACATGCAAAATGCACAAGGTTGCTCATTTCAGGCTCAAAAGGAGATTTGAGTCTGCATGTTGCTGGATGCTCATTCAGTCATATTCAAGGTGAGCAAGGACTGAAGCATGACCCTGTGATTTCCTCCCTTTTTAGAACACACTGAAATGTTCATTATCTGTAAAGAGCTCAGGATCTACAGTCACAGCACATGTACCAGCAGCTTCCTCAGGTCTTTGCCAGCCTGTTGCACACCTCACGTGCTGTGAGTGGCTGGTACCTTTAGGCTTTTTTACCCTGTTTCTGAACTACATCCCTGTTTTTGCTTTAACTCTGCTCTCATCTAGTTTCAGGTGTTTTCCGCTGCTTCCTTCTTGCTGAGCTTAGCACACACAGATAAACAAACAGATATTATTTAACCCACTTTGTGCCCAGAGTTGTAACTCCTCAACATATTTATGTACACAAGCATTTCTGAAGCAGTTTTACACAGGCAGCCGGGTTTGCCTGGAAGTGCTGCAACTGCAACATTGATCTAGCGTCAAAGCATTTCTGTAAAAGCTTCTGCAGAATCTTCACTACTCAAAACACTCTTTTCATACAGAAAACCTGTGTTTTGTGAGCTCCATCAAAGGCGCTTTCACATCCCATGTTTGTCCCATGAACACGTTGTTGCTGGAGACTGTAGCTCACTGCTATATTACATGACATGAATACAATTGATGCATAATACAGTCCATTTCTTGGCTGCGCTCACGCTCTTTATGTCTTTCAACATTTCCATGAATGTCATTAAGCATAAACAAATATCAGATTGATCATCCACGTTATCACTGTCATGTAAAGACCAGCCCAGGTTCAGCCTTGGGGAAACCCTGCTCCCTATAAATGATCTTCCTAAGCAACTATAATGCAAATGCAAATATGTTTTGGTGGCGACCAGGGTGTGTTTGTGCAGGGCAGGGCTGACAAACTGCAGTTTGAGACCAAAGACCTGCACAAGGCTGTTGGTCGGTGAAGTGTAGTACTGAGGTTAGGGTGAGAGAAAGAATGTGTTTTGGTCAAAATTTCAACAAAGATTTTCAACAAAGACGCGGTTGTTCGTTAACTCATCCCACAATGATGTAATGTATGTAAGCTGTATGCAAGAAAACTTTCAGTTTGCTTTCTCTGTATTTATCTGAGATGTAACAGTAGATAGTTAACTGATATATAAATGTATAACTGTAGAGTAAGCAGTTAATAAGCCTTCTCACTCACTTCCTGATTGCACCATTACTATGTCACATAGTTCTCTGCAACTGTCAAACTGTCATTGATTTTCACAGTCTAGTCACATGAGAGGTATTATTGTTGTAATATGTCAAATTTAAATGCACATTTAAATCCAGTGGGATACAACTATACAGGAAGTATCTCAAAAAGCTTTTATCCAAAGCAAGAGAAAGCCCTCTGGAATGAAAGGGTGAAACGTCGTCAAGAAACCAAACAAGTCCAGTTGCTTTGGATAAAACTTTTCTGAGATAAGCATGACCTGGATGACTGAGAAACTTCACAGATATACAGTAAGTTAACTAAAAGTACTGACTTTAGGTTCAGTATTTGTATTTAGAAGTTAGTTTTATAAATTAGAAATAAATCCTAACACACATCCTAACCGAACCAACACCCTATATAAAAAAGTTTATTTTAAGTATTGTTAAAGAGTTCGTTCATAAACTATATGGTGAGACAATTTAGTCTCAAACCTTATTGAAAACTATACTTATACATGTCTGTGAAGATTATCAGACATCCAGGTGAATTATACATATAGAAATATACGAGTACAAATACATTTCCATTAGCATACTTTTAACATGAAGTATAGTATAGTTTACTAGTCAGTCTACTTGAACATTATCTAGGAGATACTTCAAGAAATACCCTTTTGTTACACTTTTTTTGGTTAAAGAACATATTAGTGAGTCTCTAGGCTAATGGTGAACATGTGACTCTTATGTTAACAGAAAACGTAATGCAGTAAATGCTCCCTGTTGAATCTGAACGTCACTTTTAGGAGGCTGGGTTGCTTACTGTTGTTGTCACTTCACGGTGTCAGATGTTGCTTCTATGATTGATTTCACATTTACTGTGGATCAAGGACAAACTGTTCGTGCTTATTTCTCCGTTTCTTTCACCAGGTTTTAAATCTTCCTACTCATCTCTTTAACAAACTCCACGAGGCTTCTCTGTTTTGGCTGATCGGCTTGTTGGCCGAAGCCAAAACACCCTACACAGCCTGCAGCAGGTGTTGTGAATATAAAGTAGAGGGGGAGTGCATCAGTCATTGGCTGGCTGCATTTAGTATGCAAAATAAAAATGAGTTATACAAAACGAGGAGCAGGAGGCTCAAATACAGCTGCAAAGCAAAGTCTGAAAGTCAGAGCAGAACAAACTTGGTATTCATTCAATTAAACAGATAATTTTAAGGATGTGTTCAGTTTTTAATTGAAGGACAATCTGATAGTTTGTCAATTAATTAATAAGCTTTCTGTTGTGGTTATAACTAATCAAAACATGTGGTGACATGTTCATTGCAGCTTCCGTCACTAACAGAAACTAAAAAGAGCAGCAGAACTGTCCATTATCAGTGTAGCAGGATGGTGCAACACTGTATGAAATGAAGCTGCTTTTAAAAATATGGACACAAAAACCAGATGAAGACATGTTCAGCGTAGAGGGTGTGTAACAAAACCTTCCAGGTCCACTGTCATGCAGGCTGCATTCATCTCTATCTCTGCTCCTACAGCCCCCCCCCCACACACACACACACACACAAACTTTCCTCATTCGCATGCCGCCCTGCCTCTCTGCTCCAGAGAAGCCTCTCTAACATCTGTACGGTAAGTCATCACGGTAGATAAAACAAGCACAGTGACACGATCCAGGAAAAGTAGTATTAGCTGTGATAATACTGACAAAATACTGCAGTACACTCTTTTTCTTCACTCAACAGATATTTACACAGTATTCTCTCTGAAAACCCACTCCAGTCAACTTCTTGTCTTCTGTTGCTTTTAAAATAACACATTTTATTAATTATTTCTTCTGTATTTGTCTGCTTGTAAAAAGGAAAGAAAGGAAAAGTTCCCACGCCCTATAACTCATTCAGGACTTCCTGTCAGATTTCCTCTATGTAGCCAGTCTCCCATGTGTTGTCTGAAAAATCATACCTTGAGACATTCCCGGGTCCATCATTTAGGAAGGAGAGGAATCAGTTAAGTTATAGTAACATCAGTTTAATTATCAGTAAGAGTAAGAGTTCCAGCGCTGGGCCGGACCGCTTACACCAACAAAACATGTCGTCAGTCAGCTGGGCAGTACAGACTGCTAACAGTAAAATTACAAGAGTATTTATCAATGAAAATGGTGCAAGCCGCCTCCTCTTCTTCATCTCCTCCGATTGGCTCATCTCCCGGGAGCCTGCAGAGTTCCCGTTTCCCGTGTGCTTTGGTTTCCGCCTTTTGGTCTCTGTCCTTGTGCCAACAAGCACTAGGACCACCTGTGGATCAAGATTGTCACAGTCCTCTGACTCCAAGTGGGGGTCTGCTGGACCCTCTGTCCTAAAACAAACATTCATGGACCCCTCTACTTTCATGTCCTGGGATGGCTAGTGCC
>JAUMTR010000007.1:16136951-16168782 GCA_032270685.1 Microctenopoma stevenorrisi | reverse complement strand
TATGTAAGATTATATTTTATTTGCCAAGTATTCAATATTAACTAAAAAGTATTAAAACAGATGTTTTACCCATATATGGTTGATAAAAATATACAACACATGCAACGTTACCATTAGTTGTTTGGTACCATTGGCTCTTTTTGTGCATCTGGCACCAGTGGAGTTCTCCGTAGTCATTTGAAAGGAGACCTCAGGCTTGGTTGTTAGGCTGATTACGTCAGGTGGCCAGCATGGAACCCAGAAATATGAAATGAACAGCTTGTGGGTGGAGGTAGATCGTGCTACACATGAGGATTTCACCTGTAAAGCTACTGGGATGTTGATTCACCCAAAAATCTACTTTGCTATAGAGGCTGAACAATTTCAAAACACATGTATGTATGTTTATTTAACACATATCCCACAGAAATCCCTAATGAAGATGAAATTCCCCCTCAAAGCTTAACTCAGTCTGGTCTTTTGGTGGAGTTAAGATCAGCTCAGTTAAGATGAAGTTGGGCTAAATCCTTACTTACTACTTGGAAGAAGCGGCAGGAGAGCCTGTAGCCGACAGACGTTTTTAGTCTTGGGCAAATGTTTTTGTTTCCAAAACTGTTCAGAGAATAAAACCTCCATGTAAATAATTGTTGAGCAGTAATTTTAATTCCTGTCTCCTCTCTCTGGGCCACTTTCAGCTGATCAGCAGTGACGGTAACAGTGTGCTGGGGATTGTGTCCATGAACACCTACATCACATGATGACAAACAGATTGTCCTTAACTTTCACTTTACCTTTCACTGGAAGAGCCACTGTTGTGAAAGCTCTCTCTCTCTTTCCTTCCCTCTCCCTCCCTCCCTCTCTCTCCTATCCCCTCACTCTGCAGAGCGCAGCCCAACAGAAAGCAGTCTCCTGCCTCTGCTGTCATCGCTTTAGTGCCAGGCGGATGTTGATGCCGAGTCCTGCCGACCCAGAAGTGCAAAATTCACAAGGGATCTGGCAAGTGTGACAGTGCAGGAGGAGCGAAGTGAAGAGAAGGGGATAGGGAGACTCTCTCTCTCTCTGCTCTACCTAGAGGACTTTTCTGCTGCATCCTTCTACTTCATCATGGATCCCTGGAGTAAAGAAGTCAGGGGAATAGTTGCACAGGTCGTCCTGATACTCTTTGGCTCATGCTGGGTAACAAGAGGAGGTAAGAACTGCAGAGATGTGACGCTGTGCTGCTGTTCAGTTTACATTCATTTTAAAAAGTAGAGCTAATTCGTCTCCTGCAGCAGGAAGAAAGTGAAGCAATATTTTCTCTTTCATTTCACAAACTAAATTTCAGTTGGTCACGTGTGAATGCATTGATCCTCAGTGAGGTAGTGGGTACCAGTGTAGGATGTGTGTGGGTGGGGACTAATGCTCCCCTTTCCCACAGCTTATTAAACACTTGCCCTTGAGCAAGGCACTCACACCTCACCTGCTCCAAAGTGGCTGCACAGGCTGCTGAAGACTATGGGTGCAATTTAAAGCATGGCTGCATAGTATGAAGCAGAGCATCATGGTTATTGGAGGTTTTTGTAATTGAATCAGTCATAATTTATTTATTCTCAGAGGTTTTGATGCTGGCGTTGAGTGAAAGAACAACACAACCAAAAGGACTGCTCTGCTCTGCACACCTTTACTCTCAGACTATCATCAGCTTCTTCTGTGTCAACTTTAGGCTTTCTTTACATTACTTTGTGATGTTTCATAAACCTGAGTGCAGGTATATTTTTAATGCTGTTATGTAATTCTTACCGCTCCTTTTACTGTTGGTGGTAATTTGGCACAATGGAATTTCATCTGTGTGTTTGACAACATTTAAGCTGCGAATAAAAAAAAAAAATGTTTTTTTTACAGAGACGTGAAAACATAAACACGTAACATAAAACAACTTTATGCTAAATACAGGCAAAATACTGCTACACAGCCTAAAAACGTGGGTGTCAGAGGATAAATGTTTATCTAACATGAAGCTGCATGCTGGTTGAAATTGAGTCAACATGCCTGGGCAAATAAGATTTATTAAGCATTCAGAAAATCAAAGGGTACAAAGGGACTCGGCGGGGGTGGAGACAGATAAATGGTAGATATTACAACATCAGGTTTATATTCCTCTTGACAGGCAACAGCTGATGGAGAGAGAGAGAGAGAGAAAGAGACGCGCTGACATTATAGTACAATAAAGGAGATAAAGAGATTTCTTTTCCCCGGAGGAAGTGCTTTGGACTCAGCTGAGTGCTCATCAGAAACCATAACCAAAATAAAAGAAAGTGTGGCTGTCTCTCCCAGATCAATAAATAGTGCTAGAAACCCTTTTTCGCTGCCTTATAAAGCAAACTTACAGTGCATCATCCACTTAATAATCTCTGATGCCCAGACCTTTCTCCACATTTTATTTGACTTCGTGTTAGTGCTGAGCCAGTGCCACCGGCAAGGTCTGGCTCCAGCTATTTGTCAGAGTGAACAAAGGAGGTAAAACTGTCGTGAGAGGGCAGATGTTTCTTTTTCTGCTTCTGCAGTCGGTCACTGTGACCCTGCTCTGTACGGAAGCGCCTGTGCCCTTATTTAGGTGAAGCGGTGGCTGGATGTTTGAAAACCTTTGACGTGTCTGACAGATCTGTCATGAACAGACCTGTTTCTCCTTTTAGAAAAAAAAGTGTCTGGCGTTGAGTTAACAAGAGAAACACTCAGCAGCAGTCTAATAAAGATGTTTATGTGTCCTGGGTGTACATTGAATTATTTACTTATCATAAAAAGTAATTAAGATAAATGGACAAATCCATAATTTCAATCTCATGAGCAACATCCAGTGGTTTTGCATTTGAACAGGGTCAGTGTCACTGCATGAGGTGATACCTGGATCCTCATCTTACAGAAGTTGCAAAGACAGTTCTACTCCACCAGGATGGGACATCAACATGTACTTTACTTTACTTTGCAGACACTTATATACAAAGTGACTTACAAGGAGCTAGCGCTGGGTGTCTGGCTCAAGGACACACCTTGTAGGGAAGGACTAGGAGTCACACTGGGTTTTGAACCTGCAACCTTCTGCATCCCAATCAGCATAACAGCATGGAGGAGATCCCAGCAGACAGGCAGTTACTCTAGGAGAGATGGACAGGACTGTCAAAGGTCCTTTACCTTTACTTTACTTTACTTGGATTGGCTTTTAACCATAGCAACTTACAGGGAGCTAGCGCTGGTTGTCTAACTCAGGGACACACCTGTCAGACGGGGTTTTGCACCTGTGACCTTCTGGATCCCAGTGTGACGCTTAACCCATTGAGATACCCTCAGCTAACCTCTCAGCAGGACCTGTATCTGCTCCCTTGTGAAAAGAGGAACAGGATGAGAACTGCCAGAGCCATACAAAGTGACCTCCAGCGGACCACTGGCAGGAATGTCTCTCACCAAACCATTAGAAACAGACTTGTCTAGTGGGCCCTGTTCTCACCGCCCGGCACAGTGGAGCTCAACAGGCATTTGCAGGAGAACTGTGGTTTTCACAGATGGGAGCAGGTTCGCTCTGAGTTCATGTGACAGACTGTCACTGCAGTGAACGTTATGCTGCCTGCAACATTGTTCAGCGTGATCGGGTTGGAGCTGGGTGAGTGTTGGTCTGGGGCGGCATATCCATGGAGGGACACAGACCTGTACAGGATAGATGATGACACCCTGTCTGCCATTAGGTATCAAGATAAAATTTTAGACCCATTGTTGGACATGAACTCATTTTGAGCAGTGTATCTTGCTCTATCAAACATAGAGAGTGGAGGCTGTGCTGTGTGATGTGCATTGTGTGTGAAGCTTGCATAAGAGTAGCACTTGTATCCTGTTACAGACAGACAGTTAACTTTTACCTCCTAATTTAAAAAAAACATTCTTTGCCCCAACCTTAAGCTGAGCAAGGTTCCTAATCCAACCGTTCCAGTGGAGCTGCTCTGTGGTCAGCAGGTCAGGCTGCAGTTGTTTGACGTATGAATTGAATCAGGGTGAATGTGTCTTGTAAAACACAAAGGTTTGGACAAACCTGTGGAACAGGAAAGATTTGTGCTCCTCATTTCATTCAGTTTGTGTTTGCAGTCTCTGTGTAATTTCCTCTGCATACATTAAAGCTGCAGCTCATTCAGCACCCATGACCTACCTCTGGGTGGTTCTGCGAGTGAATTTAAGCTTTGTCTGACATAACCTCAGAAGAAAGGCAGAGAATTGTTGTTTAGGAAAGTCATGGTGGTAGAACTCTGTAAGGCTGGGATTCCTTCAGCTGTCTAAATGAACGCTGGGGCTGACATTGTGTGTCTTTGTTTGTTTTAGTGTAAACAGGCAGGAAACTAGTACAGCAACTCTAACAGAGTTCTATACAGTGAACATCAATAAGCCTGACCGTCTGTCTCTTAATGACATAACACCACTGCTATACGGAGCTGCGTGTGTCTGCATATGTGCTTGTGTGTGTGTGTTGTATATTCAGATACAAAGCAAATAGCCTCATGACCTGAGGAGAGAACACTGAGCAGCAGCGTGGCGGCGTGCGTGCCCGTAGAGCCTGTGGAGTGCCTGTGCGTGCACATGTTGCGCTCAGATAACGAATGACTCACCACCCATGCTCTCTGCGGAGCGAGGTTCTCAACTTAAGTCTGATGTGTCGGAGAGAGGAGGAGCAAAGGAAGTATTGTCTTCCAGTTTAGAACATCATTTTTAAAGGTGGGACTTGTTAACTCACAGCGGAAGCTGACCTGTAGATTCTGGGCACGAGTTAGAGGTAAATGATTTAACCAACATTATTCTTTATTATAAACACAGCAGTCACTGGCAGAAGGACAGTGACGACCCAGACTCCTCCTGTCCAATGGCCACGTTCAGAGTATAGCTGGAATTGTAATTTTCCCATTGGTTTGACCGTTCAGTGACTCGGTAGTGAGGATGCAGGTTAAATGTTTGTCTCATCACACAGTGTTGGCTAATCATTGCTATGCAAGGTCGGTACAAATCCTATTCCTCCGCTAGCAGATTCACATTTATTTTTATAATTATTAATAATTGTGAAAAAGCAGGGCTGTAGGCATCATGGTGCCAACTTCAACTGCAATGTGAGAGTTTAATGTTTTTCAGTGAGCTGGATGTTTCTTGAGAAACACCTAAACCTGTGAATAAAATCAAATCAGTACAGATTCATTGTGCATTTCTCTGCAAAACCTCAGCACCCCTTATGATTCATGAGACACTGAAGTTTGTGACAGTGGAAATGATAAAAGAGAGAGGAAGCTGAGCAGAAAGCCCCTCTCATATTTATTCTTTAGTGTCATTTATGAAAATGTGTGTTCAGAGGAGAGACGCTCTGAATGTGATCTGATGAATTCAAGGCTACGTTACAGCCGCGACACACACTGGGGTGAACCTAGAGCTGTCAGTCAGGAATTTAGATTTATTAGCCCAGGGACAAGACGTTAAGTGATAAAACTGACAGAGGCCTGCAGTCAATCTATCTGAGTTTGTGACACATCGATATTAGCTCAAGGCCAGTACCATACAGGTTCTGGCTCCTTAAACCCAACACTCAATCATTGCATGGCCCTGTCATCACCTTAGATGACTTGTAGCTGGTTCAAGAGTCTGTCAAGCTCTGCTAAGGTCAGGGCGCTCTGTCAGTCTGCATTGCAGTGGGTTTAGACTGAAACAAGCAACGCTCCTGGCGCAGGAGGGAGAACTGCTTAAAATGGTTGATGTTAAATTGAGTTTCATTGTGATGAAGATGATAATGATGACGAAGAAGGTAAAGAAAAAAAACTCCAAGAGGATGACGGTTAACAAAACGCTGAAGGAAAAGGTTTTAACGACAAAGAAAGAGCAGGTGCAATTAACACTGATGAATGCGACAAAGGTATGAAAAAAAGGTGATAATAGTGATGATGACGACAAGGAAGAAGGAGGAAGACAAGCGACGTGATGATATATAATGATGACAGCAACGGAAATGATCGAGCAGATCGCGATATAACGACACTAATGAAGCTGAAGAAAAAGAGTTCCCTCACTGACCGTTCTACCTCTGGACTCCTTATAAAGCCAGTTAAATATTATACAACAGCTTACTGCTTATGATTAATATTTAGCATACAGCACATTTCCCCCGTGCTCAGTGTTGCTCATATTTTCCGGCACCATATCTGGTTGTCTTGTCATTTCTTCTCACTGTCCCTAAAATGCATTTTTTTAGAATAGCGGAGCCAGTTCTCTGCAGACACCTGATACTCTGTCGTAAAACGACGTCTGACGCTGAGCATCATTTAGCAAAACATGTACACACTGGAGCTGTTTCCACATTCCTTTAGATTCAACATCTGTTCCATTTTACAGTTCAAGGCATAATTACAACATATCACATGCAAGGTAAATGTGAGTGCAGTAGAAGTGTCTCTGACATTGAACAAAGCTGTGCGAATGCAAAGACTAAGAGATGCGACAGGAATACGCCGTCTCAGGAGCAATGCAATGACTTGGTTAATAAGGCGGAAGAGGTAGCACATCAGGAGGAGAGCGCACCTGCGGTTCGAGCAGCACTTCAGCATTTCTTAAACCTTTTCCCACTTCAACTGATTTTTATGGTGCTTCAGAGCAAATCAGTTACAGAACCAACAGGCGACGGTTGACAGAACTTCTTCACGGTGTCAACGCGTGAGGCGCTTCAGCTAGGATTGTGTCCGTCTCACAGCTTTGACGGGACAGATGTGCAGCTGTCTAGTCGATAGCATAGCAGGTCGTCTTTTACTGGTGAATTACAGCAGTGTTTACTTATAATTCAGAAGGGTTTTCATATTAATACTGATTGATAAATTCTCCAGATGATAAAATCCTTCCATCTCAGTTCAGAAAGATTTCTATTTTATACCTTTTATTGTATAATTTGACGTATTCAAAAAGTAATGTGACAAGAAATAATGGTCTTTTCTAAAGAATTAACTAGAAGCTGCCAGATGATTTTCAGTTATTTTGTTGTTTCTGTTCTACGTGACTGAACTAGAGGACAGTCTCAGGCAAAATAAAGTACCACCCTTCGGATAATCTGATGTACGCATAGAACATATATAAAATATTAAATAAATGGTTGAAACTTTACTGCAAAAGCTGATGGTGATACAGAAGTGAAACAAGTTGTGATGAAGAGAGTCCTGCTGACACTCTGCCAGGGCCTCGCTCCCAGTGGAGGAGACTACAAAGACTTTGTGCTCAAAGGAGAAGCCCTGTGGACTTTTAATCTGCGCATCTGACACCACTTTTTGTTTTCTTTTCATATTTTGTCCAGCAGGTCCTCCGGTGAATGACTTAAAAAAAGAAAATTAGGATTTTGCAGTGGCATCGTCCAAGTCTGGATGCTCACAGCCCTTCACAGGCTGTTCATGCTCCATAACCCTCCAATGTGGCTGAATTAAATAAACTCTGCTAACGAGAGGAGGCCAGAATTCCTCCACAGTGATCTCACAGACTCACTGCCAGATACGGCATATGCCTGATGGCAGTTGTTGCGGCCGAGGCAGGTTTAGAGAGCGTTTCTCCCTGTAATACTGTACACAGCACTGCACACTGTTGGACAGACATGTGTCTTTCTCTGGGAGGATGACAGACAGGTTAGAGCAGAGATGATTGACGAAAGACACCCTGACAAATCACACCCAACCAAACTGGTGTTCGTTTGCTGTCATACAGAGGATGTCTTACAACTCCTTAAAGTGGTGCAGGAAACAATCCTCCTCTTAACAAGTTGAACATTTCAAGAATTAACACTCATGTCTCAAGCTAAATGCTACCTCATAGTTTTAAATACTTAAGAAAAGCATAGTGCTCTTCTGGAATGACAAAGGTCTGAAGTAGTGGGAGGCAGCATACCCAGCTCGATTATTTCAGTTGCTGCGCTGCTCTCTGCCCACGGCAGTGCTTACACAGCTTCCATCATCTTAATTAAAGAAGATCATTTTTGCACGCAATATCTGGAGACTCTCTCTGCTGTTCCTCTCTCCATTTATGCTTATTTGGCAGGAGAGTTTGGAGTATTTTCTAATTTATAAATACATTTAAAAGTTGATCATTCAGATCAGCTTGCAGAAGGATCGTGAGAATTTTCTGTCCTCCGTGTTTGGTCATGGTGTGGTTACTGAGCTCGGTGAGCCACCGTGAGAGAAGCACACTGAGCGGCACCGCTCAGGATCCTTAAAGAGCTGTGAACCTGTGAATCTTCTGATTGCTACTGTTCACTGAAGAGGATGAAGATGCTTATCAGCTTGATTTAATCATGAAGTCTGTGGGGACTCTGCTGAATCAGCAGCATGATAAAGTGGATGCCATAGACGGAGAGATGAGAGTGAAGCTGGTGAAGCTCACTACTCTGGATACAGAATGAAAGCGCGTGTTGTGAGTGTGCAGGGCGTTGAGAGAGACGCTGTTTTTTTTAGTCCTCAAACCTACAGAGCTTTGAATGTGAGCGCAGACAAGGTGAAAAAGATTAATGAATCACAATATGTCTGTTTAGGCCAGGGGCTGTTAGGCCCACCACACCATTAGCCGCCTAACACTCACTCCTCTGTCTGCCTCTGAAATGTTAGTATGCTTTAAAGTACTTCACCAGCAGCTTACTGAGTAGTTTGGGTGGAAGCAACAAGAAGCTTTAAGACACATCATTAGAAACAAGTAGTGCTCTAACAACTGTGGCTGTGTATGTAATTGTCTGTGTTTAGCTACAGTTTTAATTCAGCATATTATCAGCTATCAAGTGAGTTATTAGAGCTACAAAAGATGCTTCAATGCAGCTATATTTGCTTCAAGGTGCTGGTTCTAGGTACTTGTCCAGGATTCTAAAGACATGCTTTTTTCATGACTCAAAACGCTTGTGCCGTTATGAGAAGCAAAACACAGTTATTACATAAGAGCAGTGAAATAATGTTCACTGCTCTTTTGTAATAACAGTGTTGCAAGCATTTTTTTATTAGAATATTTTAGATGATTATTTATTTACCTTCGGCTCTGTTTAAGCCACCAACGTCAGCAGTTTGCATCTTTACCTCACACTAGTTCTTCATATCTATTCAGTAATACCGTTTTAAACATGCTGATTCAAACATTGGTGGCTCTACAAACAGACAGGCTTTCTTATGCTGAGAGGCCAGACACACAAATATTTCCTTGTGGCTTGTGTATATATTAATTATATTTTCCCTTAATTATATATTTTCACAATCTGTGTTTTTGACTGTAGCATAAACAAAATGCTCAACTGACAGCAGCTCTTTGTCACACTGTCATGGATTGTATTAATGTTTGCATGGAATGTATGACCTCATTACTCATACTATGAGATTCATACAAGGCATGGGTCAGCCAAAGAGAGTCAGCCTCCAGCACGGTGCCCCCCCCCCCCCACACACACTTTTATTATTTTACCCACATTTTAATCAAAGTATAGAGGACCAATTTACGGTGGCATATGAGGATGCAAATATTTTTGAGTTGCCCTGCTATAAAATTCACATGTCCAGCGTTTGCAACTTGGCTGGAGTATATTCATTCCAGACACAGCCGTTTTATTTTCAGTCACATGTAAGGCCTCCAAAATAAATCCTTCAAGTGAATAGGGCTTTACTGTTTCTTTACTGCTTTTATTTCACATGGTGTCTTACCCAATTCAGCAAAGTGATCCTGTAAATTTTGTAAAATCAATGTGGCAAATTGTTTATGTGTCACAAGTTGTATCTTTATACTGTGTAAAAGTTTGAATAATAAATGTTTCTGTTGTTAAAATATCAAGGAAGAAGAATCATTTTACCATTAGGATAAAAATAGAATTTTAACTGACCATGTAAAATATAATGATAATGATGATGATGTAATAGATAAACGTTCCCTGGGTCCTTTTTTCTCATATTCAGTCTTTATCACCACATCTTATTTGATCTAATATCACAGAAGAAGATAATCGTGATCCACAGAGACTGAAGGATGGGAGATACATAAGAAACCTTGATGTCTAGATGTTGATAAGGACACAAGATTTATTGCAAAACAACAATTTTCTGTACGTAGGGGAAATCACAAACCAACTTGGCATTCTTGGACTTTTTATAATCAAATAACAGCAGTGAGCACTCAAGCTTTTACTAATTTTGCACTTTATTACGTTTCTTAGATTTTATATTTTAACACCATCTCCCACATCATTGTATTACACAACATATTTTGCTACTGGCTGAAAATATATGTCTATAACTTCATTTTATAACTAACTAAATAGTCTAAAGCATTTTGAAGTGTATAGAAGATAAAATCAAAGTCCCATGAAAGAGAAACCAAAGTCAAACTTTCTGTGTAACAGGCAGAAATCCTATATTAAAGCAGCAAGGCCAACTCTGATAAAATCTCAATTAAAGTAAAGACAACTCAAGATCCTCCATTATTGTAATCTCACAAGAGATATCTCAGATATGTTAGCTGCTCAGGCTGTGTGTAGTGAATTATAAGAAAAAAGTAACAAATGCTCATGGATGCAAACATCTCTAACCATAACTTTTTCCTTCTTTTGACAACATGGATGTAATACAGGCCATAGAGTTCTGTGTAACATTGTTCAAGATTCAAAAACCGTTATTAATCCCAGAGGAAAATTGTGACAAGAGTAAAGCTCACGTAAAGTTAAAAATGGGATAGAAATTATTATATGAAGCACAGTGTCGATGGTATAAAGTTAATCACCATCATTGTGTGCTGTATGTGGCCGATTTGTCTCATTAATGTGTCCGCCCTGTCAGGCAGTTAGAAGACGATGCATTATATGCAGCAGGGTCCCATTATGGTAAGTAACTGTTTACACAAGGCTGATATAAGGTCTTTTAATTGAGGATTAGGCTCCATAAATCCAAACAAGGCATTTTTACTGTGAACCGACAGAGGGAATATTCACTGATATCTTGATGTCATAATTCTAAATTCGCACTCTGTTCTGTGATTCACAGAAGTGTGTCACAGTCCACTGGTGTCAAGTCTACTGCCATCCTCCTTTAGGAGCTCGTCACAGTTGTCCAGCAGCCACGGGCCGGGCTTTGCTAAGCTGAACCGGAGAGAAGGTGGGTTCTAACAACAACTACATCTTGGCTCATGTCTGTTTTGGTTTTTAAATCTGTGTGGTTATAGAAGAAGAAGAAGAATCCACTTTATTGGTCATTAATGCATTTTTACATGTTACAATGAAATGTATTCTCTGCATTTGACTCATCCCCTCTTGGGGGGGCAGTGAGCAGACAGGCTCTGGGTGTCTCGCTCAGGGACACACCTGGTGTGGGGGATGGGCTGGTGACTCAACTGGGAATTGATCCTGCTATTCCTGCATCCCAGCCCTCTGCCTTAACCACTCTGCTACCAGGCCGCCAACTAGCACTAACTAGACAGTAGGATGCTGCAGGTCTGCCCCATCCTGTTCAGTTTATTGGGTTTCGTCTGCCTTATGTCATGATAGCATTATATATATCATATTTTTGTTAGATGTGATGATTACAGAGTCATAAATACTTAGAACCAACTGACAGAACCTGGCCAATCACAGCTGTCCTCCCCTTCACTGCCACAGATGGGCTTGATGAAACGTCCTCATACCCTAGAAGACACTATAATGGGTGATTTAGTATCTTTATGTTAATGGAAATTCTCACTGGTTATTTTGAGCCTCTTTTTTAAACCTCTGTCATCTCCCAAGGACACATCGTGTGTTGCTGCTGTAGCTGGACAAAATATTTCTGTGTCATAACCTTACCTTGTAGCACGAGAAGCAGCAGAGTTACAATTCCTCTTTTATCATACTGTGTTTGAGTGCTGAGGGGACCTCAGTGCTCCTGTTGAGCAGTGTTGTTGATGTTTCCGCATTAGTCTTTGTGTTGATGTGGCATCATTTATGGCCTATTATCACACTTCTTTTACCTGGAACAGGCAATGACCTAGTAAATATAGCATATCTGCCAAATGTGTCACAACACAAACCCTGCTACTGTAGATCAAAAATATACAAACGCTTTTCATATTAACACACAGGGACTGAAGCGGTTTTCAGATGCACTTCAATTAGATACCAATGCTGTGTCTGCTTTGCTGCTAACAGGTTAGAAGCAAATGATCCAAAACAATATCTCAGACAGATAAGGTTGATTTAGTTCCTCTCGCTAACGTATCACAGAACAGAGAGAAACACATTCACACTTGTGCTCTCCACAAAACAACCATGGCTTCCCACTGTTGATACTTCACTGGAGCTGTGCTCATGCATTGCTCAAAGACACCCCACCAGTAGCTGTCCATCAGCCTGTTTTTTTCCTCTCTCAACCCTGGAATGCTGAGTTTTCATACTGTGTTTAAAGTGAACACACTGAAGTTGAGATTTTTTAGATAAAAGTAAATTAAGAATTCGCTTGGCATTGTGATATTTGTGATATTTGAATCATCAAATAGGCCAGAGTGTGATTTTCCGACTATTCCATCTCTCCCTCAGCGATGCTCCCTATACTCACATAATATTTAGCTGTTTACCATCAATAAGTTATTTCTGCATTCTTGTCTACTTTTTCGCTCCCACTTTTTTTCTTTTATCTCAGGTGCTCTCACCACTTGTGCAGATAAAATAAGCTGTAAAAGGAAACCCCCCACCCCCCATCACCCCATGTTTCTTTTCTGATGTGCCCACCTCATGATTCACTTCTCTGCAGGACACACAGCACACAACATCAAAGACAAGCCTCAGATGGATTCACACAAACCAGCAGACCCCTCATAGGGTGAATGATGGACAGACAGACAGACAGGTGAAGTCAGGGGAGGGTGCAGCGGTTATTCTCTGCTTTTCCAGGTGAAATTGTTAGTGAATCACACAGTTAACAAAACGAAACATTTATCACAAACATGATTAAAGAAGTGTAAAAAGAAGCAATAAATCCTCTTTGCTACATTACAGCGGGGTGTATGAAAACTCACCTTTCTCTGGCATATTCTGTCAGGAATTGTTGGCTGGTTTACACTCGTAGCAGGGAGAAGAATCAGATGGAAGCGCTGTGATGTTTTCGTCTTTGGCACAGCAGAGAATCTGAATGATTTTCACCACTTGGGAGACTGCAGGAAGCGCGGCCCGCAGGTTGCTGTTTCTTTAGCATGTTTGATGGCAGAAGCTGTAAGCGAACACCCCTGCTGTGTTCCCTTACTTCAGTCAACGTGCTCTGTCTGTTTACCAGTCTGGGTTTGATCTGCATAAAGAAGGATGAGATAAAGGAAGATCAGATACATCTAATAGGGCAACACACAAAACAACAAGTTTGTTGTTTTGTACAGCTGTCGAACAGAGAAACAAAGAGATGAAAAGTGTCGCTGCTGAGGATGTGCTGCTGTTTTGTATGTATTCTTTGGACACTGAAACAAAGTAGCTCAAAACGCTGCTAAATAAAAACACACTTGGTGCTCCTCCAAAATCATGTTTGCACTCAACTGGTAGTTGAGTATTTAGCAACATCTATGTTAAACTTTTCTTATGGTTGTGTTTAGACACTACTTACTGAAGTGTAGAGAAAAATCCATCTCTGGTCGTCCATAGCAACAATCTGCTGGCAGCACTACGCCCCTGACTAAATCCACAAGAAAAATAAGTTGCCTCTGCTTGAAAGCCAGTTGGCAAGAGAAAAACATCTTTTGTTTGCTTTGTAGCTGCTATAACAAATGTAATTTAGGTAGACAGCGTTTCTCAGACATTGTTTATTTACATGCAAATAGTGAAGTGTGTATATATTTTAAAAGTGCATGAAGATGTAGAGTCAGGGCAATCGCTTCCTTTGAATCGGAAGGAATCTGATTGTTCCCTTGTACAAACTTGTGCTATTTCTTCTTTAGGTCATTTGCACTAGCTTTGCCAATAACACACGTTGTTTGCCTGAGTTTTGAAAAAATCTGAACCTAGATTGATCGGTGAGCCTATTTCAGTTTTGAAAGCAACAACCCACTTTTCACAAGCTTGTAAAATGTAAAATGCATCACTGATGTAAAAATAAAAACTGCTTTAATTCCATAAGCCAGCTGTTCTCAGACCTCATTAAAGGAATTAAAACCCCTGTTTGTTTGCGTTTCCTCCAGCTGCTGCTAATGCTCCTCATTTTCTATAGTCATTCTCTCATGAGTCACCCCATTCAGTGTTAATTCACCTGCAGAAATGAGCAAAGCCCCTCAAATCACACAGCTTTGTTTCCAAAATGTCATGTTGCACTTTTAACCTGTTCATTAACCTTTGAAAAAGTACTGTTGAGAATACAAATTACACTTACTGAGAGAGCAAAAAACCTCCTGCCTTCAGAATGATTTGTAAAATGTAATGACGTGAATGAATGGCCTATAAAAAATGTAAAAACATATGAACCTAACCATTCTTTGTAAGTCCTTATACAATCAATTATACGACACAAAACAGTACTTAAAGCCTATTCTGGTGTTATCTTGTATAATCAGAACATGCTGTACACTATAAATGCTTATGAGGACATTTGGCTATGTTTGCACTGTACAGCTTATGCTCCGATGTTGACAGGCTCACCCCACCTGTCTTTTGTCTTCCTTCTTGTCTGTCTCTCAGAGTAACAGTGTATTATTAATAGGTAATTGGATTTCTTTAAGGGAACTTTGGGCAGACACATACTTGGCCACTTTGAGATTGGGTTCAAAACACAAATCTCTGGCAGTGTGTTCAAGTTGGAAACCATGATTACCAGATTACCTGATCTATCAGTATAAGGGGAATTGACTACTCTAATGATTATGGCCCCCATAAAACCTTGGCTTTGCGAAAGTAAAAAAAACATACCAAACTGTCTAGAAAACCAAAGTTGCACAAGTTTTTTCCACAGGGAGTTGGGTCTAAATTACACTGATGTGATACTTGAAACCTTTCGCCCATGTGACAAGCTAAAAAAAACTTTTAGGTTTAGTTGATTTACTCCCAGAGGGGATGGGAAAATAATGGCAGCCCTAATGCCACACACTTAGAATGAGATGGTAGTGCTGGGATTGTGGGAATAGGAGAGGCTCCAGGAGAAATATGGTTGGGGCTCGGCATTCAAGTAGCAATGGTCTGGAAAATCTGATCAGTGCGATAAGATTGTCAGGTTATGCTCTAGGGCTTGTAGGAGATTTGTCACAGAGCCCTGTGGAGTTATATTGTAAATAAACAAAAGTTATGTTGCATTCGGTGTTTTTGCCAGAATAAATAACTTTGGAACTTTAAAATAAACTAAAAAATAACTCTGGAGGTGCAACATGTGCTGGGTGCTTTCCTGTTCCATTTTTTTACATTCGTGTTTACAGCTAAAACTGTTAACTGACCAACTTGCAGTAATTTGAATTTTTCACACTTGTGTTTAAGCATGTGCTTACTCTCCTACAACACAAGGCTGGGACTCACTTAGGAAGAAAATATGTTCTAGCACTAGTGATAAAAGATATTTTTAATAGAAGTGGTGGTTGAAGCTAGGGCGATTGAGTTTTTATTGTCAGGGGCCAGAAACCTGCAGCTACATGCAGCTCTTTAACTCCTCTCTACTGGCTCCCTGGCTTTGCGAGAGAGGAGCAGCACACATTTTTTCCATACAGTAGCAGTAACATTTTGACATTGCTCTCATCTTACTGTAGCCTTGTTTAGCAGCAGACACGTTGCTGCTGCACACAGATTTTTGCACTTACAAATCCACGAAACACACATAACAGATCACAAACAGTGGAGGTTGCTGACCGCTGATTTAATGGATTGCAAAGGAGGATGAAGCTCCTCAAGATCTAGAGATACAAGCTCGTGGGTGCTGTGGTCTCTCATCAAAATATGATATCAGTCAGCACTTTCACTTGAGCACACAAACAAAACATACGCACATATCTTTTGGTGTATTAATTATTTAACGTCTTCATCTTATTGTCCTCTGCCCTGGGACACCTGGATTATATGAAGGTCTGCTATGAACTGGACATTTTTAATATTGCATAAGGCTTGCTGTGTCCACAATAGATGCCTTGGCTTAGTCCTAAAGCTACAGATCAAAGCATTTTGACTGTTCCAAATTAAAGAACTTCACAGAAAGGAGCTGATAAAGGCGTTGTGCTCAAGGCTTTTAAAACTATATTACAGTTTGTGGTTGATGAAATAAGTTTTATCAGATTGGAAATGTTTCTCTCTCCTTCCTTTCTTTCTTGTCAGGAGCTGGAGGTTGGTCTCCTCTGAGTTCTGACAGGTATCAGTGGTTGGAGGTTGACCTGGGCCGACGGACTCACATCACTGCTGTTGCTACACAAGGCCGCTATGGAAGTTCCGATTGGCTGACCGCTTACCTGCTGATGTTTAGTGACACAGGACACAACTGGAAACAGTATCGGCAGGAGGACAATATAGAGGTGAGGGCACCGCGGAAATTAGAAGTGCTCAGAAGAAGAGCATAAAAGAAGACTAACATTAGGATCAGTACAGCTGAAACTAAGCCAGTAATATAGATAAGGCCAGATGTATGATGATAAACCTACCAAATATGGTTTAAACACAATGTTTCATACTCACATTGAATGTATCTGCTGTGGGAAACGCCTGTACTCATCTGTCCATTACAACGTCCTCATAATGCACAAAATTACACTCTATGACTCCATCTCCAAAGATCAAGGATATTATATAACATAAGGACCTTTGTCATAATTACTGGTCTCAAATCCAGGAGTTAGAGACTGACTGATGTCAGTCCAAAGTAAAACATTGTGTTACTTGAACCTAATTTGAACCTAATTCTTTCTTTTTACTGAACTGTGTATTTGTGCCTGAACGTAACAGAATTATGGTATAATCACTACATGATTTGTGCGACTTCATAAGACACCAACGGTTAGGGACCAACATCGTATTTGGTGTGGAAGACTTGCTGATGACATGTTACTGTTGGTCATAATGACGTGGAGCGTTTCTTCTTATGCTCACAAAAAAGTGGACATGGCAGCAGCACAATTAACTGAAAACACATATTTCAGTCAGTCTCTGGAGAAGCTTTTCCACGGAGCATGACGCCCATGTGCAGCAATGCAGTCCATGTTGGTCAAATTTACCAAATCCAACTGAATTAGAAACCTATGTGTGAATTCTATTGTTTGTTTTTAGCCTATAGTTGGTGCATCTAACTTTTCTGTAGACAGAAAAGTCCCTTTATTACAGTGCTAGAGTGATGAATAAGTTCAGTTTAAAGATGCTGAGAGCTAAGACTCTCACAATGAGGGTAAAACTAATGTCAGGCTAAGACTCCTTCAGGGAAACAGAGCAGAAGGGGGCTTCACACAGCTTAAAAGCTTGTTGATTTCACACTCAGCATAAATTGGAATAAATCCACAGCATGTCTCAGAAGTCCTTCTAAAACTCCACGCATTAGTCAGCCTAGTTTATCATGGCTTTCAGGGAATAACGTTGACTGCTGAGCTGCTTCATAAGTCACAATGGCATTAGGACCTCGTTTTAAGCTCATCATCTCGTTCCCTCTTGACATCTGCTACAAAGGTATGAAAAGGCAGATGGTGTTGTGATATATAACCTTTTAATCAGGACACATACCATCTTTAAATATTAATGGAGGTTAAATTAATTAAAATCTCACAGATGATTTTTTCTAAAGAATACTTTAGGTATGCTTGAAGTAAGGCCAGCTAGAAAATGGGCAGAAAACATGAGACGGTGAGATACATCTACCTTTACTGGTTTATTTATATGGATATTTAACTTTGTCTTTGTTTCATTTTTTAGCCTGGAGACATGGATCCAGTTCCACTAGGAACATCTAATCTCAAACATTGGGCTTCATCCACATTTAAGATCACAATATTACACAGACATTTTTATAGTATAGTATTTATAGTATAGTAAAGTGTTGATTTCTTAGAGATTCTTCATCCATGTTAAGGCCAGAAGTCCTGTCCAGTGGCTGCTGGTGATGTTCTTGACGACTTTCACCCCTCATCTAAATTCAGTTTTATCTTGGGCAGTTGCTAAATTTTTCACATTGAATTAATGATTGTTTTAGTTTAACCACCGGTCTGTTGATTGAAAAAGAAGTGAAGGAGGAGCCATCATCACTTTAAGGTTCTCTAAAACACTACTGATCAACCACTAACAGTGCCTTTCTGACACAGATCCCAAGGCAGTTTGAGGTTGTTCCCACATTGACCTGTGACAGTAGCAACACACATGATGGCCTCGACCCACATGTGACCTCAATGAATCTGAAGGCCTTAATAACTCAGCAAATCCACATAATTACCTGTGCTGCCAACCAGTCAATGACACATGAAAGGTCTTCAGTTGTCACTGAATAGCACTTTGGTATATCCTGTAGAGATTTTCTTATTTTGCACACGCACGCAGCAGATTAAAGGTCATAATCAGGTGTAGAGCAGCTGTCTGGAGCCAGGGGGAATTCAGGGTTTGTTCAAGGACAATTCAGCTGGGATATCTATGACTAAGACTAAGGTCACATTTGTATGCATATGAATCTAAAAACCTGAGGAGGTCAAATGTGGGTGGTTTATAAGAAAGGTTAATGAGAGGATCCAACTTGAAACTATAACTACAGAGGTTATAGAAGATGTAATTGTTATTTTCTATGGACCTAATGTTTGCCATAGCACTAATATTTATAAAACATCATCTAATCCTTCTCAAATCAAATCTTCCACCTGACTGAGAAACCAATCACCAGAAACATCGTTCATTGATCATTAAAAATTAAATCTAACATGGCACTTTTGTTTTCATTTGGAATAGCAGTTCAACTTCAACAAAAAGATGAAGAGCAAATTGAGTTATTCATTAGAAAGCTTGACTACTATAATGATCCTGAGTTACTGTAGAAATTTAACATATCTTGGCCTCAATAGATGGAAGCAAAAACCTTTCCACTGTTGTGTTTTCTTTTTTTCAGGTCTTTCCAGGTAACAGTAACGCAGACAGTGTGGTTCAGCACAAGCTCCAGCATCCAGTCATTGTTCGTTATGTCCGCTTGATCCCTCTGGACTGGAATCCTAGTGGTCGGATTGGTCTACGGCTGGATACGTATGGATGTCCTTACAGTGAGTTTTGCTTTTTTTTCTCCTACTTACAGCTATAAACTAAAATTTGCTTACTTACATCCAATAAAACAGGCAATAAAAAGTCCCACTTTATCAATGACTCCTTAATGGACCCATTTTAACAATTCTTGAGCTCTATTAATTAAGGATTAGAATATTTTGAACTGCAAATACATATTCTAATACATATTCTAGGGCTTTAGTGTCATCCTCTGAAAAAGAAATGGCCTTAACATAACCTCACAATGACAGTAAGATTACATACATGCTATTGTCATTTCCTCAACGTCAACTCAGCCTAACATCTAACAAGCCAAAGCTGCTCATTATTTTAAAAAGTCCATCCTCCATTTAAGTTCACCGGTAAGTAAAACTTCAGTTAGCTTAACTTCAGTTAATTAAGTTGTAATGAAATGACAATAATAGATTGTTGAGACTTTTGTCAAAAATACACACAACATTAATTTAAATTTATATTAAATGATATAGATGTAACTTTCTGATTCTGACTATATCTAGGCCATGGCTTTTATGCAACAGCTTCTCTGTCCTTGACACTGAAAAGGCTTGTTTGTTTTTTCTAGTGATGTAATAAAATATGCATACTGATACAAAACAGTATCTCAGATACAGTCAAGACTTTTATTTAACCAGCAAGTAATTTTTTTTAGAGGTAATAACATATGTGTCTCTCATGTGGCCCCTGAAAGTAAATAAAATCAGGACCCTTACAAACTCATAAATATTGTTTATAAAATATAATAATTAAATTCTTCATTAATCACATTTATACATCCCACAGTGAATACAAGTGTTTCCATGTTAAATACTGTAGACTGTGAGAAAATAACATAATTCATCATGAGCTAGTAGCTCTGCTACTGTACCTCATGGTATTTGCATAATCTAAGATGGCATTATTTATCTTCAGTGATAAAGCATTTGTCCACTATCATCCACATAGTTCTAGCAGCTACCCAGAGGCTGGCGGACATGTAACATTACAGGATTATCTGATAGAAAAATGAATTGTCTATGAAAGTAACAGACGTGAGTCTGTGTGCTAGTGCAACATGAAAGAATATATTTTTCTTATTCAGACTTAAAGCAACTTCTGTTTGTAGTGTCTACATATTGTTAAATTGCAATCACTCACCAACTGTCTTCCTTTCTTCCTTTCTAACTACTATTAATGAAATTATTATTAGTAATAATAATAACAACAACAATGAGGGCTGCGATATCAACGATAAACTACGAATGATTAAAAGTAAACTACAGAGTGCTACCTTTCCAACCATTTGACTAATCCTGGAAGGATTTTATTTTGGTATGTCATTCCTGGCCTGTGCACACAAGAGGGGGGTGGATTATAAGAGGTTAAAAAAGGTTAGGGTCTCCTACATCTTCTTCTGTACTGATGTAATATAAACAACTTAACTGTCCAAATACCTGCACTGTATGGTTTGTTTTCTAGACTCTGATGTGGTGAGTTTCGATGGCCACAGCGGTCTCCTCTACAGGTTGAGTCCCAGGCTGAGGCAGGTGGCCAGGGAAAGCTTCTCTCTGAAATTTAAAACCCTGAAGAACTCTGGGGTTCTGCTTCATGCAGAGGGAGAGCGCGAGCACAGCCTCACTCTAGAGCTGGAGAAAGGAAAGCTTCTCCTGCTCCTCCGAAAAGGTAAAATAATGAAACCATCACACACAAAATGTCACATTTACACAAATTCACAGTGGTGCTGCTTCACATTACAGAGTTCAACAAGTGCTCGTAGCCAGAAATACCAGCACTGCTATTTGTAATAAGTGGACTTTATTTATTTTCACACGCTGTCATGGGCGTCCAGATTTAGATACAACTTTTGCGATGAAGCAAAAGACTTATATATATGTATAATATGCATTAGTAATCTACTGTATGTGGTGCCAAACTTACTTTTCAGACTTAGTTTTCAGGTACAAACTGAAGGTGAAATACTTAAAAATTAGGATACTAGGTGGTGTATATACTTATTCCTGAGTTTCCCTGCTTTAAGGAAGAGCAGCACTTGTTTATTGTATGCTGCTAATACACAGTGAAATGTATTTGAACATGCATAGATAATGTTACATTTATCTGTCATAATTCACAAAGTCCCCTATATGGTCTGAGGTGTGTAGTAACAGTCATATGCTGTCCAGGTCCTGTCTTACCCTTCAGAATAACTAGCTTTGAGCAGTGTGTTTTGCTTGAAGGTATAGTTCGCTTGGTGCTTGTGGAGCTTGTAAACAAAGACCAAAACACAAATTAAACAGCTCTGTAGATATTCTGTCTGCAGACTGAATATTATTAGGCAACACACATTTTTAAACATATCTCTGTACGTTTTTTTTTTTCTTGTGTTTCATTTAACACTTTATTATGTCTAGAACCACTGCTGCTTAGAATCTTGTCATTATACTGTACTCAGTAGCTCAGTAACTCAGTATCTGCACATAGATAATGACACAACACAGACACACATGAAGACAAACACGTGTTTTTCTAATACACAGTGTATCGCACTGCATGCACGTGAACGTACCTGACGTTTGTGCTTACTGCATGTTTAGTATTTCAGTGAGCCATTTCATATTT
The DNA here is from genome assembly GCA_032270685.1 of Microctenopoma stevenorrisi. Lineage (NCBI taxonomy): Eukaryota > Metazoa > Chordata > Actinopteri > Anabantiformes > Anabantidae > Microctenopoma > Microctenopoma stevenorrisi. The sequence continues at coordinate 16,147,016 of JAUMTR010000007.1, read as the reverse complement.
TATAAATGTCAGGGGTTCTTTTTTCTACTAACAAATCCCACTGCCTGGCTGTGGGACATTAACAAAACACACAAAGTTCATAATGACATCTTTGCATGACGCAGCTTTTGCAACTCTGTCTTTGGCTGAAAAGTAATGTCACATTTTCAGCAATCAAAGAAGCATATGCGGCACAATGTACAGTATCTTGTTCCGTTTTTGTTGTCTCATTAGCAGTAAACCTAATGGGACTTCTCAAACTTTAAATTTAAAAAGTGGTTCTGTGTCTTACTCTATGTGCCATCATATACATGGAAGACAGAGCATTTACTGATTTGCACCTTTACTTGCATTGCATTCTCAATCTGCCCCCTATAATAAGTCATGGCGAGTGTTTGTTTTCTCTCTCTTTGTGTACACTATGTAGCCTTTGGCAGCACTTAACAGAAGACACTTAGTTCCCCTCTGTTTGCCCGGAGCCATCAAAACTGTTATGAATACCCTGGCTTATTAAAGTATACGCAGTCCTTCAGAAAGCATCCAATTTCCTTGTTGCTATACATTCATCAAATTGTCAGCTTACGCTGGAGTTCTGTAGCTCACTGACTTGTAATTAAGCTGAGCTTTTTGTCTGTGGGATATTTTATGGAAGTAAACATACCAGGGATCAATGTTCAGTGAGCATGTGCTTCTAGCTGCACTTTTGTTTTATGAAGAATAAAGAAGCTGCCAGAAAAGGTAATCAACACAGCAAAACTGCTGGCAGCTGGAAATGTACATAGAGGGAGACTGCAGAGTTTTTTTGTTCACATACAAGCATCATATAACTTTAAAGAGATTTAAAGGTAGTTTACTCTCAAATAGGAGATTTTGACCTCAGGGTTGTAAATTAACAGCATGGCCTGTAAGAAGCAACACGTTCACATCACATAGAATCACGGCAGATAGATCCAGATGTGATTGATTTGATAGCACTGAGCTGAGTCATTCCAGCAACACAGAAGCTTCAATGGTCCTGCTTTAGTCACTTGTTTGACATCTCAAATTGTGGACTATGGCTTAGTTTTATGTTGACTAGTTTATGTGTTCCTGCTGACTGACTAAAGGAAGAAGCATTTCACTGCATACCGTGCTGTGCATGACTGTGCATGTGACGAATAAAATCAGAATCTGAAGAAATGGCAGCAGCTAGAACAACAGTTGAATATCAATGTCAATGTGTTGTTTCAGGCAGACTTATTTAAAAGTCTTTAAATGCACAAGATGTCAGGTGATTCCTTCTGGATCCCCTGTTGTTAGCAAGGACTTTCAGAAAGTATTTGTGTTGACTGTGTCTCAATCATTTAAGCAAAACAGAATGAAATGAAAATGCAGGAACAATTACAGCAGTCGCTCATCTGACAAGGCTTGTCATTGACTTCTACCAAAATTAGATTTAGAGTTCCCGCATAGAGCCACAATGCAGAAGCAGACAGAAGATGATTAGGTGATATTGCCCCAAGGAAATGTCTGGAATGAACTAAACAGGAGTCTACACTGTAAAATGTTCCTTCTCTGGGAAGAAGGTGACGAAGTCTTCGGGTAAGACAGACCTAGGGGGAGGAGGTGGTGGAGGGTTCAAGAGGCGGATGAAGGTAGAAAATAGTTTGCGAGTGTCTGTGCATTTGCTTACCTTGTCTTGGAAGTATGTAAATGTAGCTGTGCTGACAGCAGCAGAGAAAGATGTTAAGAGAGATTTACTCTTGCTGAGGTCACGCGGGCACTTGGATTTCTTCCATCTCCTTTCAGCTGCTCTGAGACGGCGGTGAACCTTATCAGAGATCCGTGGAGAGTCGCACATGTCAGTTTTGTGTTGAGAGGGCAGAGTCTGTCAAAGCAAGAGGTTAGTGTAGATCCCTTGAAGATGCCTACATGAATCTTGAGGATACTCACTGATCCACTGGTGATTTTGGGTCACACAGAGGGACACTCGGTTTCTTAGTCTTCACATGAAGACTACTTACAGAACAAACTTTGCTCCTGAGAGAGAAATCGAATTTGATCAAAAATAAGGCCAACTTTTACGCCAAATTAAAACTATTTTATTTTATTAACACCAACTCTCCTCCATTAGAAAGAATCCTAAAGTTCAACTGTACAAGCAGGTTATTACAATTACACAACATGTGGCAGCTATGGTAGTTATGATGGGGTAAGGAGGAAGGAGGATGCTCCATATGTTACCATGACAGCGAAGGCATATTGGAGGAAAACACAGGAACGGTCTTAACACAGCAACGAATTTCTGTGTGCAGTGTAGTTGCATACAAGGCAGAGTTGTACAGTGAGTGGTGCAGTGCACTGTATCACGTTTCTGATGTTTTATGTTAAATTAGGCTGAAACTCTAGATGAAGCTCTTGATAGACATTTGTAGAAGACAGTCATTGTTACCCACTAAATACGGTACTTTCATGTCTCAGTGTGACTCTGCATATGCAAACATCTGTCTGCTGACCAACGATGATTTCGTACACCTCACTCCTTCCTTCTGCTCTGACAAGTTTCTGTGTGACAGATTAGTGATGAATGATGGCAGAACATATTTGACTCAGACCGTTTTTCTCCTCGTCTCATTCTTAGTGTTCTCACACAGAGAACATTGTCTCCTTTCAAACACTATCTTATTCATTTTTAATGGCAGAGTACATTTAGCTTTGTCGTCACTTCCTCATCTCAGCAAAAAGTCTGTGCCCTGCAAACACTTTAGAGAGTACAAAGTACCAGCAGCATTTACTCTGTTATTTATTTATGCCTGCCGACATCTTACCTTCCTACATTTTTGTCTTAATTATTGTCATCACCTATTTTAGTAGATTTACAATAGATTTCTTTTTTAACAAAGTAGAAATCTTCCCCCAAATATAACATTCATAATATTTAAGAATATTAAATATCTAAGTAAGTATAATATTTTTCAGATTCTCCTCTAGCTCTTGTTTATTTGTCCTCTTGTCTTCCTCTCCTGTTTTTCTCCCGTGCTCCAGGTAGGAGTTTGTCACCTGACAGTCGTCATCTCGTGTATCTTGACAGCTTGTTAGACGACCAACACTGGCACCATGTAGCAGTGGAGCATCACAGCAATCACCTCAATCTCACTGTTGACAAAAGCATTGTGTTGGTGCTGATCCCATCAAAATTCACGCACTGGGACCACAACCAGGTATGTGTGTGTGTGTGTGTGTGTGTGCGTGTATACTTGCATGCACACCTATTCCCTTTCTTTTAAAATCTTTCTGTGTGTTTGTCTTTTTACACAGATGAGTGTGGGAGCAGATCAGAGCCTTGGCTCTCTGAAGTCAGTTGGGTTGAACAGAAATTTCCACGGCTGTTTAGAAAACCTTGTTTACAATGGGTTGAATCTGATAGACCTTGCCAAACAGAAAGACCAGCGGGTTACTGTGAAGGTAAACTGTCTTACAGTGTGCTACTGAAAAGTGTGTATGTGTGCACACACTAGCCACACTGCTCCATAATGCTGGTGGATGAGACCTAAAGTTGGCTCCACCAGTATATCTCATCTATCAGTAAAGAATGTTTCTAATATGGCCATGGATGATGACGGTAGTCTGCTGAAATACATACAGTACTATTTGATTTGTTGGATATGAATTGCTTTAATAGTCTGTCTCTGCAAAGTAATTGGGGCTAACAAATGAAATATGCACAACTGGCCATGGAAACTATTAGAATCTTGAGTGAGCATAGCTCTAGATCTGAAAAATGTTCTGGCTAGTTTACACTTCTCTTTCCTCTTTCTGTAAATGCTCATGAATCTGTGTGTTTTTGTGGATGCATTTGTGTGTGCTTGTAGATTGTGTTGAGCTAGCGAACAACCCTGCTTCTCTCTGAAGCTTTCTTCTCCTCACTCCGCATTACTTTATATCACTTTAACTACCCGGCAACAGTTTTGCATACTCCACTGAAAATAAAAACCCAGTTTTCCCATTACGGCTCTTGAGATGTAACATAACAGCTGCTGCCCTTGCAGTGGGATTACCATTTCTCAGATGTATCAGCCTGCACACAGAGATGACCAACTGCTCCCAGATATTTAGTTGTTGTCTTCTTCCTTTCTCTCTTTTGCAGTCACCTGTTCACCTGTCGCTCTGTTTTTCCTCTGTGATTGTAGAAAGCTGTTAGGTGACATTGATGCTTTCAATTTAAACTGCTGGTGCTTATCCTAAGCCTGGCTATTATCCTTATGCTTCCAGACTTGCTGATGATTTATCTGTGCCTCAGCGAAAGCCATGAAAATGAATTCATATTTGTACATTATAACATTTTCCATCATGATTTTTGTGTCTGTTTCTTCTCTCCGTTTCTCTTCTCCATCTGTTTCAGGGAAATGTGACCTTTTCTTGTGCTGAACCTGTTTCTGTTGCCATGACGTTCACCAGCCCTCAAAGCTTCCTCTTGTTGCCACATGTGACAGAACTGTCATCTATGGGCACATCTGTGGGGCTTCAGTTTCGGACGTGGAACAAAGAGGGACTGCTACTGACATTTGATCTCCCAAACCAAGGGGGTACCATCTGGCTTTACCTGAGCAAAGCCAGGCTGCATCTAAAGATCCACAAATCTGGCAGGCCACCACTGGAGCTCAACACAGGTTGATGTGACCCCTAAACTTGACTTAAACTTTGATATACGAACTCTACATCCAGACAGAATTTAAAGGACAAATACAAGTAACTGAGCAAATGTCTTAGTTTTCGCCTGTTTTTTTTTCCAAGAAACTGAGCACTTTGCATAATACAAAGGTTAATTTCCATATTCATTATGACACAGAAAAGACAAAGACTCAATAATAGCACCCAAACACCCAGAAACTGTTAAAAGTGTGTCTTGTGACCATCCCTCAGCTGCTGGATTAAGGCTCAAACTCGAATCTTGCAACAACCAAAACATCAAATTATTGTTAATGTAGACAGTAAAAGAAAGAAGAAATTAAAGGATGAAATTTAAACCAAGACAGTTACGTTTGTATATCTCTGCGTGTCGTTAGGTTCAGCTCTGAACGACGGTCAGTGGCACTCTGTGGAGCTGACCTCCAGACGAGGACGCGTGACTGTTGCTGTTGATGGAGACGAAAGAGCCACTGCTCACGCCAGCCTGTTGTTTCCTGTTACCACAGGAGATCAACTTTTCTTTGGAGGTGACAAAACAAAGGAATACATGCAACAGCATGATGGGCAAAACTAGTATTTTTGAATGCTACAGGCAGATTATCTGTAGACATGGAGTCTAGTAGTAAGTAAAGAATGTTAAACTTCTCATTGGCTGGTTGGACACAGTTGTTTTCTCTCCTGTGTAGGTTGCCCCTCTGAAGGGAGCAGCCAGGAGTGCATGAACCCTGTCAAAGCTTTCCAGGGCTGCATGCGTCTGCTCACTGTGGACAACCAACAGGTGGACCTGATCATGGTGCTGCAGAGGCTGTTGGGAAACTACAGTCACCTGCAGATTGACATGTGTGGCATCATTGACAGGTTAGACCTAAAATCTGCATTTCTTTCGTGGTATTTTGATACATATTTTATTTGTTTACGCATGTGTCACATAGCCTCACATTTGGATTATTACACATGGAATTACAGCAACAGTGCTACGGTTGTAAAGTTTTCTCTCCAGGGAAAGCATCCTCACCATTTGAAGGTCCTCCCCCAACCCTAGTGTTATTTCTCTTTCTTTATTTCCTGTAAATGTGTTATTTGTTCGGGGCGGTGATACCGTATGGTCTGTTACGGATGAGCGTACACTATTCACACAGTTATTGTTCAGCAGAGAGCAGAGTGAACATTTTTCTATTTTATGATGTAGTGAGACGAAGAGAATAGGTTTTTAAAAGATTTGTTATTTACTCATTTCACTTCCCGTTTTTTCTGCTTCAAACTGCTGTGCATCAGCATATGATGAGGACAAGCATGATTGTCATCATGCTTATTGCTTTTATGTTCTGGACTCCGGAGTTCTTTCCAGGAGAGACAGACCAGTTAGGTTAAGCTACTGAATGTAGAAAGTATCTGCTGATTGCAATTAGCTTGTTCATTTCACATGAATATTATTGGCAGCTGCACTTTAATACAGTTCTACTGCTTATTATTATATGTTGTAAGATATTGACTGATGTCGACTGACATTAGAGTCGTACATGCATTCTGCCAGAAGGCAATCTTGACAGATATTGTACACTGAAAAAGCTACTACAACCATTATTGTAATTCTCGACATTTCTGTGTCATCAAATACCAGAGAAGCTGTGGCCTCTTATATGTCTTTATTCTCCTTCTCCATTGTGGAAAATGTCAAGTCAAGCTCCACTGTGTCAGTTTAATGTTCTGCTGTGTGTGAGCAATAACACATTGCACTCAGAACATGACATTAGACCTTTTTCCAAATCATTAGAGCCCACTAGTAAATGGCATATTGCTATCCACCGAGCAGCTTTTGTTTCAATAAAATGTCAAGTTGAAAAATTGATTTACGCTTTTCCAACTCCTCACCTCCAACCTACAGACTATTCTCCTGAAATATGTGCTGCTTGACTGATCATATACTGAATTTAGCGATGGCTCAAGATGAAGACATGCTTTGCACAGTATGCATGTTAGCAGATAAACAAGGTAACAATGGCTGCCTGAATTTAAAATGCATATACCTAAAAGCGCAAAGTAGTGGTGTAAATAAACTGCTGCACCTGCCTCCATTCCAGCTTTTAGATAAAAGGGAAGCAGAGAAATTGCTGCTAAAAAGCAAACTTTTCCATCCGACAAGCCTGCTGAGTAAGGGTTTTTTTCCAACATTGAATTTCCTACTGACTTAAAGATAAAAAAAACATGCTGCTCTCCCTCTTTTAGTCTCTCTGCAGCCACAATATGCTGACCTCATTACTCTCTCCAGATATGTTTACCCAGTCACACCAGCCGAGCTCCATTCATCTAAACCTTCATTCCCTTTGTCGCTCCCCCGTGCCTTACTCCTCTTCGATACCTTTCTTAACCTTAATTCCCCTTCCGGGATTTCTCTCTTCCTCTCTCTCTTTCACATGTGTCATTTAGCCTTCTTCGTCTCACTTTCTCCTTTTTTCTCTGTCCATGCTCCTCTCCGTCTTGTGTTACTCCCTCGCTGCATTAAACAGAAGGTGATTTTTCTTGTGTCTCTCTGTATGAACAGAATTCCAGTTTTTCCGTATCAAGATTTAGCCAAGAGGTTGGACGTTGCACTTTGCATTAAACAAGTCTAAATGTGTGGCTCCCTTCCTCACTCTCTCCTTCAGGTGTTCTCCAAGTCACTGTGAACATGGAGGCAGCTGCAGTCAGTCATGGAGCACCTTCCACTGTAACTGCTCCAGTACCGGCTACGGTGGAGCCACCTGTCACAGCTGTAAGGACCTGAGACTTCCCACCCACAGTATGGATTCTTTACGTGGGCCTGTTTGTTTCAACTCCTGTTCACATATTTTCAGTAACGATTAGGGCAGAACAGCAAATGTTGTCAAGTCCATATCGCAATTTAAGGAACACAAATCAAAACACAACACTCAAAGACATACTAAAATGTTTCTGTGGCTATTATCTGCTAAAACTGAAAATGATAGCAGCAGGCACCTGTCGTCCATTCAGAGGTGTGAGAGCTGAAATATTTAAACTCAATACAGCACACGGAACCAGAAGCTACAAATACTTTTCTAAAATACCTTCTTTGACTTACGAGTCCATTTCTAGTGTCTAGAATTGTTTCTGTATTTGTTTCAGATAAAGAAACCCCAGAATGCATTAAAAAAGATTCCTGCAAATTAGAGCTTAGAACAGCTAAAAAGCACGAGTGTATTGCTGGAGGCTAGTTCAGTCCTCATTCAGGGACCCAGAACCAAACGCCCTGAAGCAATGCATTACCACTGCAGAAGCTTTACATCTGAAATTCAGTCCCAATGAAGGTCTGATATCTTCAGATGACCAGGCTACACACTTCTTCTCCACAATACTTCTTCTTTTGATACTTATTGGTAATCGTATTTAGGTCTATTATTACCAGTTTGCTTTAGTACATGTCCAACCATCAGTGTCGTCATGGTTTCCATTAGGGATCCATCTGGCATCTTGCTCTCGCTAGAAAGGAGAATTTGAAACTAACAACTTTTGCAGAAAATTTCCAGGTCTTAGTTTAAAAACAGCCAAACTGGGTCTGAAGCACCCTAAGAGGAGAACTTTTGTATTAAGTGATACTTTTCTGTCTCGCATAGATTGAGCTGACTTGATTATCTTTCTCTGCAGAACACTGCGAACAGAATGCTAAAGTTCCAGATCAGTTTTCAACAAACAGTACTAGTTTTCCATCATGCTTAACCTACAAAATGCTGAAAGAGATAGAAAAACTAAATTTGATGATTTAAGTAACTGCAGTGACAGTGATGATGGTGCGTGTCTCTCTCTCCTCAGCGATATATGAGCAGTCCTGCGAGGCGTACAAACACAAAGGCAACTCGACTGGGTATTATTACATTGATGTGGATGGCAGCGGGCCCATCAGACCACAGCTAATATACTGCAACATGACAGGTACCTCACACAATTCAAATCATGTACACCCTCTTGTGTCCAGTCTCCCCATGTCTCAGTCCGGCTGAGTGCGGCATCGTGAAGGTGAATTGCTCTCACGCACAAAGAGAAATTAAAAATACATCTCCTCTGTCTTCTCTCCGCGCCAGAGGACAAGACATGGATGGTGATCCAGCACAACAACACAGAGCTGACCAGAGTTCAGCTACTGCCAGGGAAGAATCAGCATTCCACTCACTTTGTTTACACAGCTGAAGAGGACCAGCTCACGGCCATCATCAGCCAGTCAGAGCACTGTGAACAGGAACTGACCTACCACTGTAGGAATTCACGTCTTCTATATGCGCCAGGTACGGTTTTAGATTCTGTCGTGGTGCTGTCTGCCTTCTATAACTCACCAGCTCTCAGCTTTTCACATTGACATGTAGATAATAGTAAATGACTACAAGATTTTCCCAAGTGTCTGTATCAGTCTCTCTGTGTGTTATCAGATGGCTCTCCACTCAGCTGGTGGGTAGGAGGTCCAGGTGTAGGACAGGTGCAGATGTACTGGGGCGGGGCTCCACCAGGCAGCCTGCAGTGTTCCTGCAGTCTGCAGGAGAACTGCGTGGATCCTAAACACCACTGCAACTGTGACGCCGATCGCACCGAGTGGTAACTATTGTATCTGAGATAAGATTAGAATGAGGTAATGTATAATGATATGTGTGTAATGACCTCTGTGTTTATCATCATCATGTGTGATGATTTCTCTCCTGATGGTGTTTTACAGTTATTTCTCTGCCTGTGCTTTTCCTCCCCTGACAACTGATGCTGATGTCCAGTCTTAGCCTTGTTTCTTCTTTTTGTTCCTCTCTGTTTTATCATGCGGTCCAGGACTAATGACTCAGGTCTGTTGACCCATAAGGAGACGTTACCTGTTAGATCTGTGGTGCTAGGTGATGTTCACAGGCCTGGCTCAGAAAGCGCCTACAGGGTAGGACCCCTTCGTTGCCACGGAGACAGTAAGTCCATGCCTGAGCCTTTTGAAATGCTCCCTGACTGAGCAAACAGCAACATGTGAATGATATGTTATATTGTGAATCAAATTAGAAAACTACTATTGTAAGATTAGGAAAATAATTAACAAGGTTTAAATTTATTTTTCAGAGAATGTCTGGAATGCTGCTTTTTTTGACAAGGAGACATCGTACCTCCACTTTCCCACATTCCACGGAGAGCTGAGTGCAGACATCTCCTTCCTCTTCAAAACCACCTCCTCCTCTGGCGTCTTCATGGAAAACCTGGGCATCAAAGACTTCATTCGGATCGAGCTCAGCTGTACGTAAAAACCTTTCAAGTTGGATGTTTAATCCTGATTGCGCTAAGATCGGAGTAGAACCTGAGTAGCTAGGTTCAAGCTGGGAGGTTGCATCTGAACTGAACACAGCTGGAACTTGCCTGAAACTCCTCTAAACCTTTCATATATGTATATACATGTATATACATATA
>JAUMTR010000007.1:16120275-16136568 GCA_032270685.1 Microctenopoma stevenorrisi | reverse complement strand
TATATATACGTATATATATATATATATAATTTTCCCACCACCCTTTATTCTTCCTCCTCTGGGAAATTACTGCTGTGTCATTGTTCTTGTCTGCTGCAGTACATTTCCTTTACAACCGCCAGAGTTTATCGTGCTCTAGTAGTGTGCTGGTATTGAAATATCATTTCACTGTAACACGTTTCGGCAGCACACTTACTGTTGTGCCTGTCCTACATCACTACCGCTCCTGATAAGGACTGTGCAGTAATCTGCTATTATAGGTGGTTTAGATAAAAATAAACGATGCAACCTTCTGTCTGATAGTTCAAACAGAGGCCAGTGTGTGCAATTAGAATGTACGCTTCGTCTTTATGACAGCCGTCAATGGGCTTTTTTTCCAAAATCCACACTATGGTCCAATTTCAGACTCATTCTCAGAGGTTAAATGTCCAGGAACTCGCATGCAGGTAGAAGCTGAAGAAGAACAGTCTTTTGGATGAACGATAGAAAAATCTGGTCCGTACTCTAATCTTCATTAGAGCTTCAGCTTCAAACACGGTTTCATCTATTCATCTATTCTATTTCATCACATCTAGTTGTGACCGTTTCATCTCTCACAGGTACATTTGAATTATTATTGAAACCATGGTCTATTTTCGCATGGTTATGAAAACCTCCTGTGCTGAAGAGTAAAATAAAATCCAGCATCAACAACAGTTAGTAAAAGTCTTCCAGATGGATTAACTCTGTGCTGAGCTGTCTGTGATGCCGCAGACTCTTTCTGATGATACTTTCGGTAGATACTAAGCTGCTGCATGTACGTGTTAGTTTATCATTATCAGAACCGTTGAACAATACGTTGATCATATAGATAACCGTGATCACTCTAATCATGATAGCCACAAGTGGTTTAGCTGTTCAGGAGTAACTGTATCTGGTTGCTATGACAACTGTTCTTCCTTGCGAGTTTGTGTTTCCATCAATTTACTGACACATTACTTGAATATTTGTTTCTTTTGGAAGTTTTACCAGCACTCATGTGTCAACACGTCAACTGGCTCTGCGCTCGCGCTGCGGAGATCACTTCATCGTTTCCTCTCCACAGGTGCTGAATGAGAGCTTCACAGTGAGGACAAGGTGAAAAACAGCTGAAAGATTTCATGGAGAAAAAATGCTCTTTTTAGTTTAGCTATTTAAATGAAAATCACTTGGGTTCAGCATGAAAATGTGGTTTATTATATTTGGGTTCCTAGAGGTTTTCCTTTTTCCTACTGCTCCAATAAGAGCAGCTGGAATAGTCAGATTATGCACTCTGCTTGTGCACTCTGCATTTATGCACCTTTGTGTGTACGCCCTGGCCAAAGTTTGGCCTGTCAACAGGTGGACCAAGCCCGGCCCAGGTTGGGTAGAGAGATAATAGACAAGATGAATGAGAGGCTAGAGGGCACTTTGTTGACTCTTTCTTAATTTATTTCTTCTCTCATGCAGCTTCTACTGAGGTCCTCTTCTCCTTTGATGTGGGTAACGGTCCACTGGACGTCCGTGTAACGGCTGACTTCCCACTGAATGACAATAGATGGCATTACATTCGAGCCGAGCGGAACGTTAAGGAGGCGTCGCTTCGCCTGGATGAACTCCCTGCAGCCACGCAAGAGGCTCCCGCTGATGGGCACATTCACCTGCAGCTGAACAGCCAGTTATTTATAGGTGTGTGTGACATTAGACTGCTGCATATTGCTATTCAAAACTATTTTTTGAAGACAGGAAAGACTAAAGAAGAAAAGGGGAAAACAAACAATATTCAGCCAACACATTAGGACATAAGGAGGATATATTATGATTTAACTGGCGGTCTTGCTCAGAATCCCTGATCCCCAGATCATTATGAAATGATCTGTCTCTGCTTTCCTCTAACTTACTCTCTCCACACCACTAATGGAAGGACTTTGTGCTCGTTCTGTTCTTTTTCATTGACCCTGAGGAGGGTTGCCGTTTTTGAATCCTCTGCTTTCTCTGCACTCTAATGTTCTGCTTCCTGTCCTAGTTCACACAACCGGGAACATCAGTCAGCTTTTAACAATTCATGTTCATTGACCTTACCAATGGAAGGTATATGGAAGTAATACCCCAATATAGTTTCATAGCCTGAGAGAAAATCCCCCAAAACTGTGAAAAGTTGAGTCTGTAATGGTCAGTAACCTTGGTACAGTGTTTGAACCCAGTCCTTTAGTTAAGGTAGTTGATTCCCTGGCAGCTCCTGATGAAGCTCCAGGCTCTGATATGAACCTCATCAACTCTTCAGTCCCGCAAAAGCTGTTTATCTCATCACAACAGTCTTGAGGTTGCCAGTTTGGCACTCTGAGACAATTATAGTGTTGCAGAGCCTGAACACTGAGGACAGATGGAGGTCGTCATGTTTTGAGTCAAAAACAATAACTTTTGCAGTTTAAATTCTGCTGGAGAAGTTAAAAAAGTGTTTTTTCCTGTCACAGTCAGCCAGTCAGGCAGGACAAACAGACTGTCAGGGAGACTGACAGCTCGCCAACTTACCAGTTATCAACAATCAGCATTGGTGCTCCGCTGGCAGAGGCGCTGCCGGTTAAATGTCAACTCCTTGAATTTCTAACCTGCCTCTAAGGTTGTGTGTCATTGTGTTTCATCACCTCATCAGTTTCTAAATTCAGTATGAGGGTGGTGACAAATTGTGTTTTCGTAGGGACAGAGTGTGTTGGGTTGGTAATATTAAAATCAAATATCACTCAGTGTCACTCCCAGATTAGATTTTTCATTCATTTTCTAAAGATAGTTTTAATCATAAGAACGATGTCTCCATTTGTTTTGTCAGTGCTGTGAGGTGAAGCAGTGCAAATAGTGTTAATTTGTGCTCTGGCTGCATCATCATCTTGCAACAGCAACAAGAAAGAAACTTAAATACAATGACAAATACCTTTCAATGTCTAAAAACTATCAATTCTTCCCACCCACAGTTGAAATGCAAACAGAAGTATCATAAAGGTGGCTGAAAAGCTCCTTCCTTTCTCACAGTTAGGTTAAACAGGATTTGAATTTGCACAAAAATGTAGTTGCTGACACTCAAAGCTGGAAATGTTCAAAAGCTCAACTCTTTTGTAAATTCCTCAAAAAGTGATGTTTAAGCATATTTATGATCCCAACAGTGACAAGGTTGAGTTTACTTCACTAGGATCCACAAAAGCTGCAGTTCACTGTCTAAAATGGAACAATTAAAACGAAATGTGTTTTCTTTGTTTGTGTCTTCAGGAGGCACAGCATCCAGGCAGAAAGGGTTTCGGGGTTGTATTCGTTCTCTGCAGCTGAATGGCATCACCCTGGACCTGGAAGAAAGAGCTAAGATCACCCCCGGGGTTCAGGCGGGTTGTCCAGGCCACTGCAGCAGTTACGGGTCCCTGTGCCAGAATCAGGGACGCTGTGTCGAGAGGTCCAACAGCTTTTCCTGTGACTGTGGCTCGTCTGCTTACACCGGAGCCTTCTGCGACAGAGGTAGAGACTCGTACACTAGATTAAAATGACATAATAATAGCTACAAGTAGGAATCCTGAAGCAGACACTCACAGCAGTTCTTATGAGTCTTTTGAAAGTGTTACCACCTGGCTCAAGGGTGGCAACAAAAAAGGGATGTCACACACAGCAATGCCATTTTTAAGGTGGTTTATGTTCACAAACCATTTACCAAAACCAAGCATAAACTGTAAGGTCTGGTAGAGAAGCCAGAATCAATAGAGCCTGTAGTAAGTGAATGAGTGGCAGATGTGTCATAGAATGTGCAACAAACTACCAAGCATGAGGAGGTTGAGGAGGGCACCAGGCCACAGGTAAGGATGCATGCAGTGGTTCTCCAAGAGTCATGAGAGAAAATAGAGAGAGCCACAAGTGAGTGCCACGCCCGGCCTATTATATGCTGTGGCAGCCACGCCCCGCTGGCAGAAGCTCAGGCTCCACCCACTGTAGTAGGTAGTAGCAGAAAGACAAGGCCTATGGTTTACAAGGTGTGATCTATCTTCTAAAGCAACAGCACCAAGTTTCATCTGGAAGATTAAATCATTTTCCCAACATTGGGGTCTGCGGTGTCAGCACAGCAACTCTACCTCATTCTGTATATATCTAGTAATTAAGTAGTAGGTTGTGTGGTCTCCTATAACCCCGCAGGTGTATCTGCAGTGCAGCGCCGATAAACAACTGTAATATAATTAGCAACAGTCACATTGTTCTTCACCTGTCAGCTGGTTTTCTATGACAGCCTCTCGCCTGCTCATTAATTAGGTGTCTTCAGAGCTGGATAGGTACTGCACATGAAGTATGTGAGTCACTGATACAGTCCACTGAGATTAGCTGTTACCTACATTCAGTGTGAACTGTAAAGTTTAAATTGATATCATAATGTTAAACAATGTCGCTACAGTAAAGCGAACCTTTTAATCAATGTAGGAAGATAAGATAAAATAAAAGGTGAGCTTCGTCTGCCAGACGCAGCAGACATAAGGAAGAGTGTGTGAACAGGATAGAAAGGTCAGCTGTGAACTTTCACCCTCGACGCCTACATTTGAAAATGAGACGACTGCTGTGACTCCTGTTTGTCATTAAACTTTGCGACATTATGTCCACCACTTCAGAGGTTTCAGCCAGCTTCAAGCCGGAAACGTCCGTCAGCTACATCTTCAAAGAACAGCTGGAAACAGCTGAGCTCAACAGGAGCAGCAGTAGGTTCTTGCCCTCCTCCATCTACTCTGACATGACCCTGAGGGCAGAAAATATCTCCCTGAACTTCAGAACCAGCCAGAGTCCAGCTCTGCTCCTCTACATTGGCTCCTACCACCAAGAGTACTTGGCGCTGCTGCTCAACAGACATGGTGAGTGCCCAGATCCTCTGATCTGCATGTATGATTATATTATAATGAAACATGAGCACATCTTAATACAATCTTAAACACTGACAATGTTTGTTTTCCTGTGGTTTTTCATGTTTTATAATGAGGGTACTATTTATGGAAGGATCGTGAGTGTGGGTGGTTCATCACTAAGTCATTGGCATCACCACCATGCAGTTCTCCCCATCCCCACTGAAGCGTGGCATTTTAATAGCAAACCTTACACTCTCTTGATCATAGAAGCATAACATAGAAGCATCAACCTTCATTACCTTTTATGTGTAGGAAAGTGTTGATCAGGTGTCATCAAGAGAGACGGAAGTAGAGAGGTAGCTCAGTCCGCATGAAGCAGGTCCAGGCCCAGCCCCGTTCTCTCGCTGTTAGGAACAAATATGTTTATGTAAGTGGTTCTTGAACTCTGTGGCTGCTTGAATTATCCATTGCATGTCTCTCTTCTCTTCAACTTCCTTCTAGTCTCATTCTGCTCTCTTTGTTATTCCTTTCATCCAGTCGCTCACCTCCGCATTTAATCAACTTGCCACAAGTTCAACGAGTAGAGTGGAACGTGGGGTCAGTTAAATTGGAAAAGACAGAAGAGGCTGATAAACTTATTATGAGCAGGATTCCACGTAGATTAGCTATAAATACACAGCAAATAGGCTGCTTTAATAACTCTGTATACTTTAATTTTAACTAAAAAATTAACTAATTTTTTTAACTATAAAATTTAACTTTAATAAGACTGAGGCAGGCTGATGACCAGCAGGTCATTAGACAATGGTTGCCATGGTGATCAGGTAGTCGGCAGGTAGCTGCATTCATTCTGAAGCACCCCATTAAAACCCTGGAACAGATTTATTTTGGTGATAAAACCCTCTGAACTGCTTATTTGGCGTGCTGCTGTGTAGAAGTTCAATTTTTAACAGACAAATGACATTGTAGATTTTCAGTGATTCAGTATTTGATTAAATAGATTTTTTTACAGTCAACAAATCCAACAATAAAGTACTGACAGTATCAGCCTGACTGACACCAGTGGCGTGCAAATGTCCACAAGTGGAGAAATTCTGATTCTTATTGGTATGTACTGTATTGGCTGGTGAATATAAAGCTTTAACCTCTTTCATGGCATGCATTTTAATTTCTCTTTGCTATTTGAGCTAATTGTGACCTGAATGTAAAAACAAATGATTATCTTTTTACCTAATGTAGTTTCTGAGAAGAATTATAGCCACATATGATAACATCTGTTTTAAATTTCAATAAAACACTGTAAAGTCACAAGTGTGTAATGATGAGCCAAACTCAGCATTTATCCTGCGTACAAAAACAGAATGAGAAACTAAAATTGTTCCCCTTTGAGCAATGGCTTATTTGAAGTCCTGCTAACAATTGGGGAAGATGTTTTTCTGTATAAAAGTACAAACAGTAAAAGTATAATGTCATCATACATTGATGTCAGGACCTTGTAAAGCAAAATTTAGTATTTCGGTCTAGACAACCCAAAATGTAATGTCGACATTTGTGGACGCTGGGTCCTAGGAGGTTAAAGTTCAAACGCAAGAAAAAACAGTAAAGACACTTAACATTATTCTGATGTGCTAACATAAGGATCAGAAGGATAGAAGCTCAGTGTTTGACAAGCTTTAAATACCTTCATAACCAGTGAGGTTAGGGCTACGAGTGTCATATCCAACAGACCCAAAGCCTGATTCACTAATCCAACATCTACATTCTTTAAGATGAAATAGGATAGAAGACAAACAAAAAGTATTAATTCTTGAAGATGTGAATTTGTTTGCATTTGCAGAACAGGGTGATCATTTCTTTTAGACTAAATGATGTAAACGATGCCTCTATTTCGTCTTGCACCACTGAGCACATTGTAGAACAGTGTAATCAATCTGCATTAATTATGAACTGTTGGTTCTCTGTATCCTACACTTCATTATAAGCGACAGCTGTATTTTTTGGCAAACTGCTGAAGAGGTCCTAATGTAAGGTAAAACTAATTCTTACACTGTGACCATCTGATTTATGTTCTGTGAATCTGTATTTGATTGTCACATACATTTGTAAATTACCTACAAGTAACACTTTCAAGGTTTGGTCTAAGCCACTTGTGGAAATGTCAAATGACGTCCTTGTGCAGCATTAGTTGTATTACATAAAGCATAAAAATCAGTGTGTGGCCACCATAACTTAATCTGGGGTGCTAGAAGAAAATTGTCCTCAATTCTTCATTCAGATGTGTCTCATGTTCTTGAAACTAAGCTTTCCCCAGAATCAAAACAGGGACATGTGAAAATCTGCCGCTGTCAACTGCTGAAAGTTGAGAAGTTCATCCATCACCAACTTTTTTACCACCTACGAGCTTTCTGACAATCTCCATCTCTGTAGAGTCATCGGGGTCTCTCAGCTCTGTAGTCACTGAACACACCAAGTCTGTTTGCTGCTTCTCTCTGTCTCTTTTCTTTTAAGAAGTGTGGTATGAAAGGCGAGTGTTAAGTGTTAAAAATAATTTACAGGGTTGAAAAATGTGAATAATACATAATTAGAGGCCGCTGTCTGTCTGCTGCTCTCTCTCTGTCTCCTGTCTCTGTATGAAACTTTCTTATCTTATTCAAATGACGCTGTGGCTTCAACAGGATTAGAGGCATTCACAGTTATTATTTAAGATATGCATATAATAGTAATCAGTTTCAATGCTTTAATATGCACAGTGTTATTGGAAATGGGACAAACATCGTCTCACTCACGGAATGGGATGAAATTATCCTTCCAACATGCCATGAAAATCATACAAATGAACTTGAGTCTCTTTGCCATTGTTGGCATTATTTTTCTCAGTATTGAATATATTTGGTTTATTATACAGCTGCAGTAAAGTGAAGGCTATTATATAAGTTTTCCCTAAAATACATTTTTGATTAAGGACAAGACAGAGAGTATGAAAAACATCCAATTTCTATTTTGTGCATGGTGTTATTGTGAATGTGTCGAGCACATACAGAATATGTGATTAAATAATAGGAATCTGTTTCACATTGCGAAGGCGTCGTTTGATCCTTGTGTAGTCTTGGTTAATGTACCAGCCAATGTTGTTTTGTTGACTGCTGTGTGCAGACAAGCTGGAGGTGAGATACAGGCTGGACAGCAGCAAAGATGCTGAGATCCTGAAGAGCAAAGTGAGGAACCTCGCCAACGCACAGCTACATGCAGTTACCATCAGCAGACTGGCAGACACCGTCTTTGTGCAGGTAACGCACACACGAGATGCCACCAGTGTCCCCAGTCTGTGTTAAGCTCAGTGTTCACAGCAGCGACCGGAAGGAGGAGGAACAGGAAAAGAAAGCAGGACAAACTGAGTTGACGTAGATGAAATAACCATCCATGTGTTTTACTTCCTGGGCTGATGTTACACACCTGTTACTCCAACTTTATTTGCAAGTATGAAAGTAACAGACGAAACTCTTATTCACTGAGATAAACATGTGGTAAGCTGCAGTCATTAGAAACGTTGTCCGCTGTAGTTAAGGTTATTTTTCAACATGAAACCTTTTATTTTTCTTTCAGATTGACCAAAATCCCAGAGAGGACTTTAACCTGACGTCTGATGTAGAATTCAATGCCATCAGGTCGCTGGTTCTCGGCAGAGTGACAGTGACTCACAGTAAGTGAGATGACTACAAAAGCCCAGACAGACCTTTCAAGCTTCAGAGAACTGAGACTAATTTCAAAGGATTTAAGATTTGTGTCTTGTTACAAAAAGAGGTATTTGAAACTTTCATCATGATGTCTGGGTTCCTGGAAAAGCTGTTGTCTAGAATATATCATGTAAAGAACAAACGTAACAGGGAATATAGATGCAAGAGCCACTAACACTGAGACGGCACTTTTTACATCAGCACAGTTTCAGAGGGGAGCTGTATGTCAGACACTAGACAAGTGGTTGACTTTTAAAGGTTCACCTCTAAGAGCGACACATTCTTTGACTCCTAGTGAAGACATTCTTCTGGTGGACCATAAGGCTGCAGCAGTAAGAAAGTACATTTATACATGTACACGAAATGTTTTTTGCATAACGCCCTAGTGATGCTTGGACACATTAACAGACAACAAATTTTTATTCAGCTACTGTTATAGAGTTTGGGGTTTATACTGTAGGTAGATCTGATCCATACATCTACCAAGAGTCTAGGTTACGTGATTCTTTCTCCATTAAAATAAAAACATTTTACATCTCGTGGTAAACAACATGGTCCATTTCTCTCTCTTCCCCTCCAGAGCCCAGTAATCTGGATCCAGAGCTGTCTCGGGCCCTCTCTCTGGGTTTCTCAGGCTGCCTGTCTGCTGTCGGGTTTAACTCCATGAGTCCTCTGAAGGCCGCTCTGCTCCACCCAGACACCAGCCCGGTCACAGTAACTGGCCCACTGGTGCAGTCCATTTGTGGCTCCACTGCACCAAATCCCCATTCAGCAGAAACCAAACACCACCTATCAGGTCAGAGAAAATTAGATTTTACTTATTGGAATTTCTGACGTAGTCTGGTATTAGACCAAAGCTGCACTAAATATTAGCTGTATTTGTGTGGGGTGCAAACGCAGTGATGGGTCCTGGCACATGCTGAGCTTTGTAAGGGACAGAAACCTTAAAGAATCCATGGAGTACAGGTAATGCTATGATTTCTGGTTGATAATAGAAGTACTAACACTGACAATGCATCTCATAAACACAGAAGCTCGAATGAAGGACTGTTTACAATAGCAACACAATCACTAATGTTATATTTCCACACACAAGTTTTGTCTGACTCCTGTTTGAAGTTGGCTGTACACTGGCAACCGTAGAGTTGGTTTGAAGGTTGTGGCTCAGCTAAATTCGTTACCTCTACACACTCTCAAATCAGACAATGAAACAAAATAAGTTGTGTGGATCACTTGCTGGGGCCTGAACAGGTTTCAAGTGTCTGCACATTGATTTTTAGGATAACGCAAACACAAGCAAACATATCTAAATGTGTCCTCTTATCTTTCTTCCCTCTCTTTGCTGCAGGCCACTCTGGGTCAGAGGGAACAGGTCAACCCCTAGTCAATAACATCAGGAGTGACTCTGCATTAATTGGAGGTACTGCAGTAACCTGTTTGACTGTCACACTCCAATTTATCATCAGTCATTAGACAGAATCGCTCTGCAAAGCGGGAATGATGATGCAGTTTGAAGCTTCTGTCAAGTTTTATTTTAAAGTTCAGATTATTTAATTCTTCTAACTTTTACTGCACCGCTGTACAGAAAGAAAAGTGAAATGATGTTAAAATGTGAACTGCAGTTCATAGGTGATGCTGCCCTGGAAAATGATTGGACTACAAGTCTCCCAAATCTCTTAGAATAGGTTCCAGCATGCAAATCTCAACCACAGTTTAAGGTGTGTCTTTATCTCTAAACCCAGGAACGTATCTTTTAATTTATGTTGTTTTCATGATAAAGAGAGTATTTCCTGTTGATCAGGGAGAGATCTGTCCAAACAGGTCAACACTTCTAGGGATGCATTCTTGTTCTTCAGCACGTTTACATTTTTAAAGCCAACTCAGATCCTTGTCATTTCTCTTTTTTTTAGGTGTGATAGCGCTGGTGATCTTTGTGACCATGTCTGCATTAGCAATAATGGCCAGAGTCCTCTACAGGAGGAAAGGGACATGTCAGAGCCAGGAGGTAAAAACTGTAAAACCTGAAGTCACCCCTGAGCTACCGTTCAGCAGCCAGACCTGCTCACACAACGGTCCGAGCGAGAACCAGGAGTTTTATATTTAGGTGGAGGTTTGACTCGCTGCTGACCTTGCGATGTTTGAGCCGAGGAGGCGGACAGAGACAGAGATGCCTTGTCAAGCCTCAGTGCTTTTACACTACAAACTAAGCCTGAACGGTGGCTCAACAAGACGGAAAGATACAGACAGAACGATACACTCGTGTTCTGCCTTTTTGTTTTTGCTTCTGTGCTTGTCTTTTTGTAAGGACTGTATATGGCTGCAGAAGAACAAAGTGTTGACTTTATAATGTGTCAATATTGTCAGTAAAACAACTGTAAATATATAATGATGTAAAAATTATTACTTTATATAAAACCATCTTTTTTTCTGTCCTGATGTTTTAATTTAAAAATATTAGGTGAGCAAATGTGTTTTTCATGGAGTTGGTGCGAGAAGCTTTGTTGGGTCTGGGATGAATTAAATTCATTTTCTGACACGGATAATGCATCTCATCTTTTCAGTGCAAAACCTTTTGACAAGTATGAACAAAACATCCAAAGTAAGACACATAGGATGGTAATTATTTCATGGAAAATGGACATTATTTATGTCTGAGCAGTGGGGCAAAGAAACAGACACAAAGGAGGAATTTACTGTGCTGCACACAGTATATGTGAGATTTTAAGCTAAAGGCTTGATTGTTCTGTCTGAAAACACCAAATTGCAACAACAAATGATTTACTTTACTGTACTTTGCTTGGCAGACGCTTTTATCCAAAGGGACTACAGGGAGCTAGCGCTGGGTGTCTGGCTCAGGGACACACCTGGTAGGGGATGGATTGGGAGTCAGAAGAGGTTCGAACCCACAACCTTCTGCATCCCAGTCTGACGCTTAACCCATTGAGCTACCAGGCCTATTTAATTATTATTATCATGGGTTTTCAGACTATTCCAGTTCATGCTAGAAAGTGCTTCTGCAACAAACCTTTGATAGCGACAAAAAAACCTCAATAAACAAACGAAGTCAAATATCATCTATTACGCCCTGTTTCAGGCAGTATGACCACTCCATGCTGCAAATCACTGAAAAAAAAAGAAATAACATCAGTGAAATGAGCTTTTATAAGAACAGCAACAACTGGCAACAGTCTGCACCCTGACAGGTAGTGAGTGAGAGGAAGATTTAAACAGGCTGTGGATAACTGTGGCTGTCTGAGTGTGGGTCATACTAGGGGTGTGGTGAGTGTGTGCATGGAAAGGGCATGACAGGAACAGCAGAAGGAAACAGAGAGACCTAAAACACAGTTCTGTTCTTTTTGTGAGGCGGGTTTATCTTTTCTTATAGCTGCATTACAACTGTGAATTTTTATTGCATCATTAACCTTTTTGTAATGGTGTGGAACTTGAACGTCTGACTTAAATCAATTAACATTAGATTTTAAACAGGTTTAAATCATGTAAAACGTGACATCATTTAAGGTTAGAAATGCTAATATTAGAATCAATTCTTTCACCGTCAAATGAAGCTGAAACAGTTTGTTTATTTAGCATAAATTTACATTTTCTCAGTGATTTTCTAATGGATATTAATGTGTCTGTGTGCAGAGAAGAGATAACTTCACCATCTTTTGCTTTGTGCAACATTCAGGTCCTGAAGATGTCGAGTAAATTCCTGTCAAAGTTCCAGCTAGCCTCTCTCTGTGATGCAACGAAAACACACAGACACAGAGCTTTGATATGTGATAGGGCCTCCTACTGCTTGCTGTCCACCCCATTTTCACACACACTGCAGGACACTGATGATCCAGATGACAGCAGCTGGGTGGGTGTCAGCATGTATTATTTACACAGAGAAATGCATCTGTGCCTTTAATGACATTTCATTAGGGAGAACAACAAGAGGACTTGTTGTAATGACACACGCTGCAGCACCAAGAAGTAAAAATAATTCAGCCCATAAGTCAAGATCATCTTCACCTCAGTTATTCAAAGTGACGACCATTATGTGAGTGTTATGCTCCTCCAAACAAAAAAAACTGTTTATCTGACAACAGCCCCCACAAACTAGGTTATTGAAACTAAATTGAAAAAGGAAAAGCGACACCAAAGAAGTCATCTTTGTTTGTTATGAGAAATAGTGGTCATTATAATGCAATGAAGCAAATGGGGAGAGATCCTCCAAGGGGCAAGGGGGAAAAACAGATACCATCGTTAGGATCTGGTTTAGGGTAAAGGTTATGTTTAGATTCAATTTGAATCAATTAAAATAACACAAATTCATCTTAGTTTATGTAGTTCAAATTGGGGCTAAAATATCTAAACATTGCTGTACATGGTGATATAATCTTTAGATTTCATACTAGTAATTGGTGCCTGCAGTGCGAAGCAGTGCAAGACACATATTATTCTCCTCCTCTAAAACTTGTGTCTACATTAATGTGGCTCGAACGGAAGGGTCCACAGACACAACTGATACATCTAATCGACCGTCTCGGTCCCGGGATGTGTGCTATTACTTTTTTTTAAAGAATATTCAGTACTTTTTAAGTAATTTACATTTTGGTCAAAAAATGGCTTTTTGGACCTGTACTCCCTTCATTCATCATCGTCCTGTGTTGTCATACTTTGTCCTAGAAACGTGATTGAAAATTGAAACGAGACTAGATACTTTCAGCCTCATGCCTGTAAAACAGTATGTTGATATCTAGTGTAGTTTTTGAGTTACTATAATTTAAGTTTTACAAAGCTGTGAAAATATTTGCATTTTCTTTTCGCCCTGCTCAAGATGAGAGACGAGCAGTTGGAAAAAACACCGCCAGGAGCTCATTTCTTGGACTTTCAACACCAGAAAGGTATGAGATCGTTTGTTAGCAGCATGTGGGTGCTCTAATGCGGCCAACTTTTCTGTTTGACCAATGGTCGTTGTGTTATTGAGGGATTTTGTGGAGCTAAATTTCGGCTAAACTTAGAGCGCGTGTACACGTGTTTATGCTCCGTATGTGTCTGTGCATGCACGTCTCAATACGGACACACGCAAGAGAGTCTAACAGACAGAGCAGCCAGCAGCAGGATTACCCTTGTTAACACCGGCTGACGAGGCTGTGAGTAGCGAGCTGCTCGAGTTCAGGGTGAACTGCTGTGAACACATGGACTAACTATTGTTGTTGCAATATGTTTTTTCCTTCAATTTTGACTTCCAAAGGAAACTTGGAAACATGCTATGATGCGTAATCTTTAGCCCAGTTTCTCTGAACAGAAATAACGTTATGCATTATCTACACGGGGAAAGAAATACTGTGCTCACCACTGCATCCTTTGATTTTATTTGTTATAAGTGTGTATAAGTTCACAAAACAATTCACTGCATTCTAACCAGCCCTGAATTTGTGTCGGGACAATTAATAATCATAATCATGAATAATTAATGAAGTTACGTTGTGAAAATGAACAGACGTGTTCTTGTTATGTTTCACTGAATGGTGTCTTTAAACTCATCAGAAATAATTCTGCATCTGCCAAAAGCTACAAACTACATTTTTTTGACCTATTCATGTTATTAAACAACTCTTGTTGCTGTTACCAGAGCACATATGTGGTGTTTGTGATTATTTATTATAAAACACTGACTTTAGCGGACATTTTGCATTAAAAACCGATCGCTCAACTTCTTCCAGAACTGTTTCCCGCTTGTCCTTCACAATAAAATTATGAGCTTTTATTTTGTACAACTACCTGAAGTAGTTTCTGTGTTCTGATGGTAACTTTATGTTGTTGGGTTTTTGCTTCAAATTGCATTGTGAATGCAGTACTAGTGTATTATATTGCCGTGATTATATTTATGTGGACATCAGCTGTGTGTTTAGTGTTACAGCCCTTATAATAAAGAAGATGTCCAGATGAAAATAATTAATATCCATCAAAATGACTCTGTTCAGTAAATCCTGCTTTCTGATTGGCAAGACAGCTTTGAGGTTCAACATCGCAAGGTGGGAGGCACCTTCAAAGTTTCTCCAGGAACTTTCTTGTTGTCTTTATCCTGCTTTATAATGTAAGTGGTGGCATCACTGAATGGATACAAACACTAACACTAATTCTTACACTTAATCAGCCTAGTATCCACATGTTCATTGTGTACAGTTCTGCAGAAGAGTTCTGTTGATGCAGGAGACTTTGTTGGCACCAAATAAACACTAAGAAAACAACATCTCCTTATCTTGAGGCAGAGCTTTCTGACACTGAACAGAACATTTTTCTCCTATTCCCTGTCAGTCTGGAGATGTCATTGTGCCCTGCACAGACTCCAGGAACCTGTGGTCAGACACAGTTAAGCTGGACATAAGGGAGCCCCATCCATGATCACAACAGATGTGGTTTTCCCTGACATCACAGGGATGGCCTTTGTTAAACAGGACCACGAACTGTGCCCTAATTTTATTCAGTTCATTGTTGTCTAACCATACTCTTAGCAGTACTGATAATCTAAAGCTCTGTTTACTTTGCACCTTTAATGCACAGACACTTCAATGACCAGAACATGATTTATTACCATACTTTTCTTTAAATAAAGCTGTTTACTAAACCACAGTATAGATTTTGCTCAGTTGCTTTAATAAAGCAGTGAGGAACAGAAAATGAGAGGAGGAGAGGTTTTGTGATGCTGTGGTCTCCGATAAGCTCTGTGTGGTCTGGATAATTAACAGCCGTCTGTTATGTGTCTAATTAAAGATCTCATGGGACTGCAGCAACAGAAACATGCCCAAAAACCATCTGACCAGAAACAACCGCATAGACCTCTGGCTCCATACTGCCTGTTCATCCATCATGATCACACAGAGGAATGTATCCAGAATATGAAAGCGACATTTATTGATGTTAAAAGACTTCTCCGCTGTGTGTTGCAGCTTCTGCTGGCTGTGTCACAGTCACGATTCTGCTCTCCCTGTGTCTGCTGGCCAGAGCTGCTAAAAAGGCCCAGCTGACAGCGTGAAGACCACCTCTGTTTGCACACTGACAGTGCAGTCGTCAGGGGTCAGCAGCGTGCAGGCCACAGGTTGGACTGCTCAAGCGAAACTGACTCAAATTTGGCTTATGACATCTTTTTTTTAGCATAGCTGGAAGTGTCAATAGGAAAAGAGACAGTAGCAGCAAAGCTCGCCCCATGACACCAAAATCACAGTTTCAGCTGTCGTCACTGGAGATTTCATACACCGCTGGTCAACCTACACAACGCCATCCAGCACAGCGTGGCTGTCAGCGCTCTCTTCCTCCTCCTCCCCCTCCTCCTACATTTATCTCACTTTTTCCACAGTGTGATTTCACCGTGCAACAGCGGTAGGATAAATTATACTGTACATACAGGTTCCCACTGTAGTGGGATACACAATACTGTCAACATGTGATGACATAACTGAACTACAATGAATGCTAAAATATATCAGCATCAATTATTTGTGACCCCATAAAATGATCATTTTAAATCACTCCATCTAACTCCAGTGACGTTTTGTGAAGTTCATTCTATGCTACAATTACTTGCAACTAGTCAAGCTGCAGTTTGCATTTCTGTCCAGACCAGAGTAGAACATGTAGGGCAGGGGTGGCCAAGTTCGGGCCTCGAGAGCCGCAGCCCTGCTTGTTTTCCAACCCTCCAGTCGTTAACCAGG